>JBAMJV010003892.1:0-45928 GCA_037951105.1 Echinarachnius parma | reverse complement strand
TGTGCTTTTAATGTTATGACTATGACAAGGTATGAGAGAACCACCTGAGTTCCAAGTAAGTTTTGAGGATTTGGACAATGTTACTAAGAGTAAGTCCAGGGCTTCACACTCCATGTTTTGTCAGTGACCTGATTGTGCCATTGATATTAGGAATTTCTTCTCTTTTTCTGGTGTCCTGAAAGAAAACAATTACTGGCCCCATAATTCTATTTCACAAGTAAACTTTTTTACTTTTCAAAATATCACTCTTTTCTGATAAAAATGTGATAATAGATCGGAGCATGATATGGAAGGAAAACAAGATTTGTCCTTGTGTCAATGCTTGCTCGATCGGGCCACCACAATATGGCATTTGCACTTTTTAGCTGGCCCGAGATGTAATTTCATTGGCCCCGGGCCAGCGGGCCAGTGTGAGTGTCGAGCCCTAGTTAATCCATTTAAGCTTACTAAAATAGTTCAAAACACACCTGCTTGGTAGTTGGCTCTTTTGATGTGTACCTTCTGAGCGTCTTGGTTGGGTGGCAAGGTGATTTCTGATTTCTGTTGCAGTCAGAACAGGGTGTTGTAGGTGTATACAGCCTCATTAAACAGTTGCGACGTCTTGGGATGTATATGCTGTAAAAAGAATGATTTAAAAAAGACAAAATAAATGTGTGCAACCAGACACAGCAACGCAACGTTGAAATAAGAAAATAACAAATTCCAGTTCTGCTTTGTAAAGCCTGAAGGAACAACAACAATTGCCTGATCCGAACTGATAATGGCCTATGAAATAGCATTTCTTTCTTTTGTCTATCTACATGTAGATTGTTGTCGATGGTTGAAGTTTGTAACATTTTGAAAATATTGCATTGATTAGTTTTGTTTAACACAAATCAAAATAGAAAATCATGTGTAGTCAAGGGGTTAATTTTGACTCGAACATGAGGAAAAAGTTAAAGGGACTTGGTAACATTGTCCAAATCCTCAAAATAAATTGTTCATTCTATAAGTTCCCTCATACCTTGTTGTATTCGTATTAACACTAAAATCATGGGACAGGTTTCGGTTTTTCAAATTTCCCTTTCGTTACAAAGATATGTACGATCAAAGTATTCAGATCAGAAAAACTCCGGGTGAGTTTTTCTTCTGTGTACAAAGTGAGTGCAGTGAGTTATTGAATATCACTTTGCATTTTCGCTCATTACTTGGCCATGCAATGTCCATTTGACTTGAAATTTTCACACAATACCCTGTGGACATATGAGATAACAATAATATACATTGCATGATCAACCATTCATCACTTTTTGAACATGTCAACAAAGTTACTAGATCCCTTTAAGTGTGAAACAAACCAATTTACTTGAGTTTAAAGTAACTTTGAGGTGATGCAAATAACAATAAGTATGAGAGTGCATGTTTAGCACCATGTTTAGCACCATCTCTAGCACCTAAATTTAGTTTTCACTGTTGCTATTTTTATGTGACCGTAAAGCTATGTACTTTTGATATTTGCACGTACATGTAAGTGGGTAGCGCATGCTCATACTTGACTTATAAATATACTTTGCTTAGCCACCAAATTTAGGGTGGCCGTCAGCCTTAACCCTAAATGATTCTAAAGGAATAAAGCAATTTAATTTATATCCCCATTTACTAAGACAAAAGAACTTTGTGTCAATTCACAAACTAAGGGAGGCGAGTAAGCTAAATCAGTAGCACGTCTAGTTGAGCTTCTCACCTACTTGTATTTGTATTTGTTTATTTTATCTCCCCGCGCGTCCCAACTGGGCTGGCAAACCAACAAATCGAGCGATGTATACTACTAATCTTTCCTCCGACATACATTGCATGATTTGTAGGTTGCTGGCCCAGTTGGGGTACACGAGGAGATAAAATTAACAAATTAAATAGGCAAGAAGCTTGACTGTAGGCTAGCACTTCAGACGCAAAAAAACCCGATTTGTTACACCCCGACCTTGGCAACGTATCAGACAATGTCAATCAAAGGTCAATGCTTTTTTGTGCCTCATTCAGAAGTACAGGACATGAGTATGCGCATGTCACTGTGCTACCAAAACTCACGTAAAAATTGCCAAGAAAAAGACGGTACATAGCTTATTTACGGTCACGTAAAATACCCACAATCACATTGTTAACGTGTTTATTAATTATTGTACCTTTGGCTTCAACATCATCATCAATCATGATCCATGCCATGCATGGACATAGTCATGTTCGTAATTATTATTATATTATAAATAATTATCACTCGGTTTCAGTGCTTTTTTCAGTCACTTTCAGACCGAGACAGACTCGTCAGTCAAATTCCAATGCAATGTGCAATGACATAGCATTAGCAATGTAAAAAGAAGATCAATGACAATCACAATGTCAATGCATGACGATCACGATCATGACGATGGATGTGAATGAATTGATACGATAACCTGCCTACTCGAGATAATTATCTTAAAATAAAGTTGAGTTTTGGTAGAGAGGGCGCTAGACTACTTAATTGGTTTGTGAGGTAATGAAAAACTGAGTGTAACATTTGAAAGAGCATAATATTTAAACAATAAAATCATCTTTGTTTGATCAAAATCGGTTCAGAAACGGCTGAAATATCCATAAATATAACAATTTGTAATAAACCCGGGGCCCCGGGTTTATTAGAGAATTTTGAACCAGCCGTTAAAAATTCAAAAAAATGCTTCCTCTTTTCAAAAAGTTGCAAAATAGGTATTTAAATAGTTGTTGGTTATTTCTCTATCTAATCACTATTTCAACAAAGCATCACATGCACAATATTTTATTCAAAATGGTTGAAACCGATGAGTGTTTAGAGAGCGCCCTCTTACGTTTTAACGGCTCTTTTTAAATGATAACATGATCTTTACTACGTCATTTGTAATTTTGTGTTCCTTTCTAGTTATAACTATTACTTAGTTTGTAATGTAATGATGCAGGTTTTGGTTCGGCTAAAATTCAGTTTCACTAAAACTGTACTCTCCTTATCAAAACTCTACTATCCCTTTAAGATTCTATTTCTTATTCTTAATCTTATTATTTTGACTTTACATTATTCCAATTAACACAAAAATTACCTTTATTGCTGTTTCATTGGATCAAGCTGCTTTCGATTTAGTTTGCCTGGCCTTGTGTCATGCTCTTGACTTGAGACTCTGGTCTTGATTGATTGATCGCTGCGGCTGCGAAGCATTGAGGCGCTCGATGGTCGCGAGCCACGTACGTTCACGGAATGCGCACATCGCTAACTTACGGTGACTGCCATTCCTTCGGACTGTGCTGTGAGCCAACACTGCGTGGCGCTATATAACTATGAATTTTGTTACGAAAATAAAATATACAAGTGTTCGTTTTACCCCATATTTCTAAAGTTTAAGGATGAATTGATAAAATTCATTTTGGAATTCCGTAGGGAATATATTTTTCTTCCAAAATCAGAAAAAGATTTGACTAATAAGGGATCGAAACATTTTTTTATTACCGTATTTCTCGAGGCCTTTCTAGTAAAAGACGTGATCGTGTGAGTCATTGTCATCTGAAAATTACGACCCATTAATTTCATTTTTTTAAATAATCTGAAGTTTTCCTGGATTAATCACATATACTACCTGAATATTTGATATATGTGTGAAAATATTGTATATTCAAAGTCTTGCTTCCATTTTTTCTGCAAAAGTTACGTTTCCATAAACTTCGGCTTAAACTGGACAACAGCTCATATGCACTACCGTTTACCCAGTCCCATACGTTGTATTCGGTGTAGTGACTTGCGCATTAGACAATACACTATCATGACTATCCAGACAAACGGGAATGGATGGCCTATTTCATTACTATAATAACTTTGTTATAATTGTTTTTAGTGTTTCTATTTAAGTTTATAGTTAGACTGAGAGATTGATATTTTATGATGGTAATGTGAAACATAAATTATGAAGTTTTCTGATATATGTTTGACATAAAATGATAAATATTAATTATGATAAAATTTGTCTTCATTTATTTTGGCTTGAAATAAATAATTGTCAGATTGATGCTTGTGTTGTGTGGTGTTTTATTCTATATTATTCATCATTGGAGTGGGGATATTACAGAAACAAATTGCTAACAAAGTTTTACACTGTCCTATGCAGCTCATGATTTACATTTAAACACAATGTATTTAAATGTAAATCATGAATCGTGACGTATTAAAATCAAAGGGTAAAAACCGGTATAAGATAAGGAACTCCCCATTAATTGATTAATTAATTTAGACCTGCGTCAGACACAACGGCATAACTACATGGATATTATCATGGGAGTCACGTGCCCCCACCCTGTCAGCATCAGAAAAGGAGAATTTTTACGATTAATAGAATTGTTAGGGTAACACTTTTAAACACATTATCCGGTGACATCACATAATCCGAATAGACATATTATATACCGGTACATTTTAGTCTTTACAAAATAGCAAAAACCCTTCCACATTACGCTGCGAAGAGAAGTATTTAATTTTCAATTCATTTATTATTATTATTAATTAATTTAACAAGTCTTTAAATTGAATACAGCAATTTCTGGCAGAGTATTTGTAAGTACTATAAATTGAATTTGTTGGCGAAGGATTTGTCAGCAGCGCTTTACATATGTTGGCGGAGCATTTGTCGCTAAATTGTGGTGGCACGGAGCAAGTCACGTGTTTCTGAACTTGCTTGTTTTATTTTTTTATAGCAAAATGGAACTATTTCTCGAGTCATGACATAGGACTAGGAGAAAATATTATGTCACCAGTGCAAATTACCCTTATTATTATAAGCTTATCCTACTACTCTCAGCATACAACATTCAGAACAAAGTCATATTTTGTAGACACGCACAATGCACGTACATTGCCATAGAGAAAACAATGTCGTAGTCCCGTAAAAATCAACATTTGCCATGCATATTTAATTTTGTAATTGTTTAATTTTCGAGAACTTTTAATTTTTATTTATGTAAACAAATAAAAACTAAATAATATTATTTTCACACCCATGCCGATTTCAAAATGATATCTCACATATTTATAGTGATTTAATACCATTCAGAATCACTTTGATGATATTTTTGGCCACAGAACAGCTGACGCGAACAAAAGCAGCTGAAAATCGTTCCAACGTAACGGTGTGCGATCCATTTGTGTACGGGGCGCTCTGGGCGCATTAACGAAGAACGTTCCGATGAGATTGAATTTCTGCGGCTTTGGAAGTGATCTTGAAATCAGTACAACTCAAAATGTTACGAGCAAGATAATAAAATAACCATTATTTTAGTTAACTACAACCCTAATTAAATTAGTAATACCATGGAATTAGAGATGTTGTCACGTTGCTGTCGCGTATTATTGGTTAAATGCAACGATGCATATTTCGCTGCAAAAAAAGTGTAAAATTACCTGATTTCGGTAGAATTCGTGAGCTCAAAATTTACAGGGAAAAAATAGAAGCAAAAATGTAAACACGGCATACCCTCGTTCATACCCAGAGCTTTAAAAATATACCAAACATTAGTCTGGGAAAACTTCCAAATTATTTTTATGAAAGTTACAAAATAGCCTTACATTTATCGTATTTTGTGGTGATTTATGATCGATTACAAAGACAATTTTGAGGCTAAAATTTGAAATAATTTGGTAAATTTTAAAATCAAATTGGCATTTTTTTATAATTTACATATGTATGAGATACGTTATGAATTATTCATTTTTGAACAGCTCTAAGATATTTGATTGGTTAAGCTCCTCAATGAAGTTGTATTTTTACGGCGAAGAGAAAAAAGGGAAAAAGATGAATATTCAAATATTGCGTGTTGCGTGGATAAACATGGCCGCGCCCGTAAGTTACCGTGCGTGAACGTACGTGGAGCCACGCGGCTGGTGGCGGTTGTGCAGTCGTTCAGACCACCGCTCAAAGCATTGCTGGCAGACTGCACTGGCACTAATCAACGTTCATGTCTACCGTATCAAGGGCAAGGCACAATTCAATCCTTCTCGAATGTTGACTTGCGCTGCCCGTCCAAATCCGTCCATTTCTGGAAAAAACTTTCAATGGCAAGTCCTGTCATGTCGGGTGTCATTCTGTTAAAACCGCGATATATTGGTCTTCTCAAAACAAAGTTTGGTGCGGAAATATTCTACAGTCTTTGGCTGTATATATGCATTGTGCATGCAAGCGCGCGCATAGTGCTGCATACAGTGCGCGCAGATACATAGAGCTCTGAGATACACCCTTCTGCCATAATAAATCTGATGGTAAGTCCGATATGGTTATTTTGGTAAAAGGATCTAACTATAGATACACCCTTATGCCAAAATAATCATCAGACTTACCCTTTTTTCAAAGGGTGTATCTATAGATACATCCTTCTGCCAACAAAATAACTGAAAAAAATGTAAAATTACTCCAGATACCACCTTTTATCTCGAAAACTAAAGCTCAGTCACTTCTGAAACTTTGCTAAATGAAACTTTTGACCTCAAAACCCACCCAAATGGAAAAACCTGAAAAAGTCATATTTTCTCAGATACACCCTTTTGCCAAAATAAAGACACCCTATCTCATGAACATAATCATTGTGTTGCTATATTTTGGGATGTCCCCCGTTTTGGGGCCACCCTGTATACACCATGATTAGAGTTCACATAGCTTGAAACATAACATTTGTATTATTTGTATTATTCATGAATTTTAATTTGTTTTGCATACTGGAGTATATGCATGTAATTAAATTGCAGGCACCAATTAAGTGGTTTTGCTGAATGCAATGTATGATTTGTTTCATGTTAACACATGTTTACATGTTAGTATACTAGTATGTGAACACTAAAATGAGAGATGACAAATGAAATTTGATCTTTAGACTGGAGGGTTTTTATTTAGTAATTCAGCTTACATTGAGTAGCCGTAGCATATTAGGTTTGTAACACGATTGCAGAATTAAAGGGAGTTTGAAACTTTACTTCGCGTGAAACTGCATCTTAAAGGGATCCAGTAACCTTGTTGGCAGGTGCAAAAAAGTGATGCGTAATTAATAAAATGTGTATTGGAGTAATCTGATATGTCAACAGAGTAATGTGTGAACATTTCACGTTAATTGAATGTTTTTAGGGCTAAGATATGAGCAATATTGCAAAATGATATTCACTAACTCATTGTACTTACTTTGTACACTGCATGATCATATTATGTAGACAATTTTATATCTGAACACTTCTGTCGTAAATATCTTTTGAACGAAAGGGAACTTTCGAAAACCGAAACCTGTCCCGTGCTTTTGTTGTTAATATGAATATGATGAGGTTTGAGAGAACCAGGGGAGTTCCAAGTAAGTTTTTGAGGATATAGACAATCTTACTAAGTCCTTTTAAAAGCATGTTAACATAAAACACATTTCATATACAGGGTGGCCCCCCTCCCCCACCAAAAAAAAACACGGAATGGGGTATTTGCCATAATAAGGAATCTTGATTAACGGAATAGGGCATCTATTACAAAGGCTACCAAGAACAATCCTTTTGATAAAGTAGTTTTTGTTTTAGAATGTCTTAAGTGAGACCATGTCGGGTTCCCATATTTGTAAATTATTACCAAGCGAGTGCCTGATGAATTGCACATCCTGCCCGTCATAGCATCGAACAAATATGCCCATTATATTGGCACACAGCTGAATGCACACTAACAATGACGCACGTATTTTTCGTTGTTCGATGCTATGACAGGGAGTAATATCGATATAAAATAGTTCATCCAAATTACTGTTCTTGGTATCATTTTTCTTTGTAAAAAGATGCCCTTTCCTGTGAACCTAGTCATCACATGTCTGTATTATGACTAGTACCTCGTTCATTTTGTTTAAACATCCTGTATACCTCGGACTCACAACACAGTCTCACATTGTATATGTAGTAAACAGAAGGATACGGTAAAAGGTCACTTGTTTTTGTCTTTAATGTAGGACACCCTGCATCCTTCTTTATTTCACTGCAACTGTTGAATCTGAGTACAATAACCACTGCATTGTTATGGTCGAATACAAAAACAAAGTCATATTGTTATTTCAAAACACAATTTTAAAGGGATAGTCGAGTTTTCGTATAGAGAGTGCAGTTTTGGTAAAACTAAACTTTAGTAACCAAAACATGCATTATAACATTACAAACTAATATAAATAACTCCACCATGCTCGAAAGGTATACAACATAACAAAGGACTAAGTAAAAAGCTTGTTTCATTTAAAACTAGCTGTTAAAACACAATTTGAGGGGGCTCTTTAAAACCACATTGGTTTCAACTATTGTTTACACAAAATTGTGTATGTGATGATAACAAAATTATTACATATAGAGATCACCAATAACTATTTAAAAACATCTTTTATAAATTTGGGAAAAAGTGTAAGCATTTAATATTTTGTTCTTAAATCATTACATAAATGTGGAATCCCACATTCATTTCGATTGGATATATTTATTTATATTTCAGCTGTTTCTGAACCAATTTCGGTCATTCTTCAAAATTAATTGACACTCATAACCATGCAAACAAATATTTCTTGAAGCGCCCTCTATACCAAAACCGAACTATCCCTTTAAACCCCGCACCCTCCTTTATTTTAAAACATCTTTTTAGTCAAAATACAATATAATAACCACATCAACTACACACATTACATGCCAATGTTACGTTCCATTCCATGTACAACTATACAGTCACATTGTCATTTAAACACACTTCACTCTAAGTAACACATTTCCACTTTAATCAACTCTAAGTAGTACGAGTATTATATACTTTACTTTTCTTCCACAAGACTATTCTAATTCTACGAGGATTTACTTAAAACAATATAGGAATTGGAAGCATTGATTCATAATAATGCAATATGTCACGTCCAAAAATCAGGACAGGAACACAAGTATGATCAAGTGGGATCGTCCGGGATCCCGGAATAACATGAAGAGTGGGTTTATTTTCATAGTACGCATTGAACAAACATCGTTTGGAACATGATATTTTCTATGTTTCTCTGCATGTTTGGTAACGATCACCTGGAATTAAAAATGGGATTTGCACATCATAGAGTACGAATGAATAGACGTAATCCATAGATTACATTTATAAGGCATACCTATGACAAATTGACATACAAACAGTTAATTATCTACACGAGTCATCATGTTAGACATCATGTTTATGCCATGACATAATTTAGACCGTTCATGTAACAACAAACCAAATGGATTACTGTATTATCCCACGTTCATCAAGCTATGCGAATTATAGTTCCTAGTGATTTCGACTCCATTAATTATAACAAGACATTTAGATAACTGTTTTACCTGTGTATTGTTTCTGAAAAAAAATTAGTCCTATTGTTTTCTTTTCCCATTGAAACAATTTGATATATTCAGCAATGTCACAAAACGTGGGTGCTATAGATCACACAAGAAATTCTTTTCTCTATCTAACATTATGTTGTACAAAGAGAGAATAAAATACAACATGATGACACAACATACGAAATACTATTGTATTCAGTCATTTATAATACAAATTAATGGCCAGCTATTGACATGCGATAATCACACGGACAATGAACACCCAAATATCTATATTTCGTAAAACACAAAGTGATCGAACAACTAATGAACATGATAATTATGGGAAATGTACAAACTTAACAGGAGGATACGAAAAAGGACAAATGTTGTGTATTCAAGAATATATCCATACACTTTTGTCTTGGGAGCCCAGAAGATTTCCGCCTGGACACTAGAGATATGTTATCTTAATGGGTACGAGCCATACCACTGTTGGGACGTCACAAACTCAAGTCGTTTAGTGAATGCAGACAACTTGGAACTTCTCGCCACGTAATCGGCGAACCATTTGTCTTCCATCTGTTCGGTCAAGGATGTTATGGCTCGTACCCATTAAGATGACATATCTCTAGTGTCCAGGCGGAAATCTTCTGGGCTCCCTAGTCCAGGGACATCCGGTAAATCTCGGTTACATGGTATTGGGTGGACACTTGGTAGTTTGTCTTGCTATGTGACCATGTTAGAGGGATCGCTGATGTACAGTTTGGCGGAAGGCGTTGATTCCATAGTGTTTTCTTCATAGTCGGCGAAGGCTCCTTATTGGCATTTCCAGTTTCTACGACACAGGGTAAGCAATTTGCGATAATCTATCCTGGTGGTCAATTGTAGACGTCCTAGAGATAATCTTGGCTTTAATTAACCCTTCTCTCGATAACATCTGAGGACTTTACAGACCTTAACATGCAATGGTCCAACGAAATAGTGGACATTGCTTGTTGACACCCCTTCCTGGTGGAGCACAAGCATCGTTCGGCGGGTAGCCAATGGCATTGGACCGGGTATGGGCTCGAGAGCCTCTGTGCCAATTTTGGTTGAAAATATCACGGCCAACTTTGAGAAATGACCCATAACGATGACTTGTTGGACATACGCTTTGGAGAAGGAAAGGGGAAAATCATCAAAGGTCCTGCATTTCAAAGCTCAAAACAAAAGAATTAATTAATTAATGCAAATTCATGCTACCATGTATTGTACATTGGTAGTTTAGAAACATAATGTAATGATTATTTTTAGTCTAAAATGATTAATTCGGCGCAAAAAAACAGGAAAAAGAATAAAGTTGGATCTAAAAAAAAATATTCCAACATTATGACCCAACAGTGTATGACAGATTATATACCATTTTAAAGGTAATGGGTTCTATTTTAATGTTATATGAAAATCAGCAAAATCATTTTTTCCGACTTATTGGTCGTTTTGTGGTGTAAGGTCACATATACCAATATTATGTTTCATTACATGTACAAACTTACAGTAACATTTGACATTCAAACACATTTCCACTTGAATAAACCCTTAATGTCGTCCACATGACTAATTTCGCGTTTTTTTATGTTAACCCCTTGCTTACGGGAACGCGTGGTTTAATCCATTGATGCATAAGAATGCAATATGTCACGTCCAAAAATCAGGAACATAATAAAGTAGGATCATGTGGGATCGGGACCCTGGAATAACATGAATAGTGTGTTTATCTTCATATTGCGCATTCTTAAAATTTAGTTTAGCAGATAATATTTTGTATGTTTCTTTGAATATTTCGTAACGAATCTCGTGGAATTTACAATGGGATTTAACCGACAAAAAGGAATGAATACACTAAATGCACAATATATTCCATTAATATAGGCTTACGACAAATTTACATACAAAACGTACATTATCTGTATAACTTCATACATTGTACTGCATCTATATTGTTGTTACTTGGATTGTGAGTTATCCTCAGGTCTATATTATGTTCATATTATGACACCATTTATATTGTTAACAAAACAATGGGTTTAATTGATTCTCCTACGTTCATCAACTTCTTTTTGTGATCAATCATCCATTAATTATAAACAAGGCGATAGCCGTAAAGTGTCTCGCCCACTTGCGCGCATTCATGCAACATTGGACCTCATTGGACCTTTTACCTACTTATGTGACGTTTGACCCCCGAATATAATGGAGGCCAACATAGAGCATCTACTAATCAAGTTTGGTCACAAACGGATGCAGGGTTGGAAAGTTATCACCCCTAATACACTCTTGCAGATAAACTTTCAAATTTGACCTCATCTGACCTGCTTATGTGATATTTGACCCCATCATATCATGGAGGCAGATATAGGGCACCTACCAATCAAGTTTGGTTACAAACAGACGCAGTGTCGGAAAGTTATTAGCCCTTAATAGACTCTTGCAGGTACAATTTCACATTTGACCTCATTTGACTATGTGATCTGTTACCCCACAATATCATGAAGGCCAATATAGGGCATCTACCAATCAAGATTGGTTACAAACATATGCAGGGTTAGACAGTTATTCAAATTTGTGTAAGGGTCACAGACGGACGGACGACGGACGGAGGACAGACGGACGCAATTTGGAGCCCTTAGTCTCCCCCCACCTCGGTGGGCTCGACAAAAAAATATATATAAATTTACCTGTTTATTGTTTCTGGAAACTACATATTCCTATGTGTTCCTTTGCTTTAAACACATTCTATTCAGAAATGGCACACGTTGGTACTGTAGAACACACAATAAATGATTTAATCACTGTCTAAAATTGTGTTGAAAAAGGAGAACAAAACGAAAATAATGATCGGTCCTACAAAATACAAAATACTTTAATATTAAAGTGATCCCTGTAAAGTGTCAGATATTGCACAAAATTAAATTTGAGACTTCAATCCTATATCAAAATCATTGTAAAATACAATTGAAAGATTTGGGAAAGTTTGAAAGAAAACGAACACTGTTTACCTATTGAAACAAACGAATATTGAGTTCATATTTTATCACCGAATACTGACGGCCTACCGTAGATTTGTCGCAGTAATAATCGTCCGTTTGACGATATCCGCACCCGTGTAAACAGACGTTACAGAATTTGCGCGCGCTCGACTCAACAGTCGGGTACATGTTTCGGCCACTCCGCCGGCCCGGGTCCGTGATCGCGTGGCGCGCCGGCCGGGCGTGTTCAGCTACGGCAATTGTACTTTTCACCAAAACCGTTGGGCAACGGTTTTGAAATGATGATTTTCAATGATAATTATCTTCATACTAAAGTGACATTTGAAACAATCTAACCCTATTTTATTCTTCTCTCATCATAAGCTAAACGACACGGTAGAAGAGAAACGAGAAATCTCCAAGAAATGTTCGTGAAGTTAGACACTTTACAGGGATAACTTTAAGTAATTCGAATAAAAGTTTAACTATTGACATACAAAAATCACTCGGGCACTGAACATCCAAATATCTATATAGTAAAACACGAAGTGATCGAGCAATTAAAAAACAAATACTTATGAGAAGTGTACATACTTAACAGGAGGATACGGTGAAATAATAGCATGTATTCGTGAGGAGAGGACGTACATTTCAAGCACTCCCACTTTTCAACACTGAGTTACGTTTTTCCTACGTTCGACAAGTTATAATATGGATGGTGCTGGATACAATTTTCGTTCTTCTACTACTAACAAAGCCAATCAAGCAAAATCGACAGGGACTTCTTCTAAAACAAGTAATATTAATGTAATTTCTGACTCTATGTCTCTGATTCGAAACCCGAGCTCCCTTTCGCGCGACTCGGGTCACATGACCAGTCAAGGCGCCAACGCGGAGGATGCCACGTCTCAAGCGACTGGAACTGAAGTAATCGACAAGCAGTTTATGAAAGAAATGTTCACGGAGCTAACTACCCAAATGAATTCAAGATTCGACGCTATTGGTGAGGCTATTACCGTTATTAAACGAGATTTGTTGGACGCAAAAAGGTCAATTGTCGACCTGGAGAAGTCAGTTAATTTCAACGGCGAAAAAATCCATGAAATTGAAAATGAATCAGTGCCCTTCATGAAGAGGGAATTGGAAAGATTGTGCAAGGAATTTGATGAGAAACTTATTCTTCAAGAAATTCACGACCGTAAACTCAATCTTCTAATTTATGGAGTCAGAGAGAGGGATGGTGAAAATGTCTACAATGTTGCCAGAGAGGTTATGTGCTTTTTTCTGAATATCACCGTTACTGAGTCGGAGAAAATCCTCATAGCCAACTGTCACCGGCTACCAGCCCCCCAGCACGCTACCGGGAGCGCCGACAGGATACGCCCCATCATCATTAAATTCGTCAGCATGTTAGACCGTGATCGTCTTCTCAACGCATTCGAGAACCACCGCCGTCAAAGTTCTACTACTTCGACAGCCGCCGCTGCCGCGCCAGCCACCCATCTTTCATCGCAGAACGATGCCGCTACTCAACATCATCGAGCAGCGAATCCGACGAGCGCCAGCTCCGCCCAGATGTTCGACCGCGTGACCTTACGCACCGATTTGCCTCCCGCCATGAAACGAGAGCGGGGTAAATTGGCGGCACAGGCATTTAAATTACGGAAGGAGCAGAACTTATCTACACGGATCAGAATGAACGGCAGCAAATTGTACCTCCAAACCCGCAAAAGATCAGCTGGTAATACGAGAAATCAAGCAAAATGGGAGACCTGGAATGAATCAGATAAGTAATTAGTAAAATTACGCCTTTCTTCCATAAGGGAAATTATACCTTCGTTCAATTTAATCATTTTTAGACCCGTATGTACCTTGATTTACCCACTCAGCGTTAGTTGAATGAGGTTTATTTGCCACCTTCATTATTATATACTCTCTAATGTCTCTACATTTAGTAGTCTAACATTGATGGCATTTATAAAATATATCCCTTGACTCTCGTCTGATCTATTGACTAGTAATACCTGAAATCGAGCTATACACGTATGGAATACTTGATTTTGAAGCAGAAAAATAACTACTACCAAAGGTTTTTTCTCAATTAGGAAATTACTCCCATTTGTGTAGCAGGATCAGGATTATTCAAATCTTCCCGTTACCAGCTTCATTTTTTTAAATTTTTTTATTTATCCACTTACTGGGTATTGAATGAGGTTCATTTGACGCCGTTTTATTACCATGAACCTCTCAAATGCAGCACTATTTTTTCGATACCAATGTCTTGCTGTGGGTATAGCTATCTTGATAAGTCATTCATTGCTTGATATACTACCCATCAACACATCAACCTTCAGCTTGAATGCAGTTACAGTTCACCGAACTTATCTTCAAATTCCAGCTTCAATTATCTTGCTCACTGTTCACTGAAGCATTCACTCTCGATCTCTAAAGTAAACATTCGTTAATAATACAACGGCTCAAGCTGATCATTCAAGGTTGAGTCAGACCAGTCTGAAGATGTCATTTTTTCAGATAAATAATTATTATTCTGACATTGTTTTTATGATCACGTATTAATCCATTCCATGATGTTTAATGATTGCCATTTCCCTCCAAGTTGATTCTAGATTAACGAAATTGGCCCTATAAGGAATTACTTTTTAGTCAATTCTCAAGTGGTTTTAACCTCATTGAGTAGCATGTAATGTTTTGAGGCCCGTCTCCTTATTTTTTGTGAGCCTTGCTATGGAATCACCCTGGATCATAATGCATGATTTATGCAAATGAATTTTGTATTGTCAACTTATCTTTACCATTTATTCTGAAGTATGTCCACCTAATTTTTTATGTCAAAACTTTCTAATTTATGTTATTTCAATGACTGCTAGCTATATCCGTTATGTTTTTCTATACGGAGGTTTTTGAAGCAGTTTATATTGCCATGGTTACTTAGCAGTTGCTAAACAATGGTAAATGTTATAGTATGTTATTCAGCTGTACGTCGGTTGGAAGGACTTATTTATTTACGAGGAGGAAAATAATAGTGTCAATCACACTAAAATTTTGAAAAATTTACAGGCTCACCTCATTTCGTCGCCCTCTACCTTTTGTGATGGCCTTCCTCTCGACTGTACACTATTGACTTTATAATCCAAATGTGTATATTTTATATGCCTCCTTATAATTCATAAAACACTAATTATTTTTGGAGTAATGAGGCAGCTCAACTTTTTGATCAGCCCAACAATACTTTTTCCTTCAATTTCTTTAATATGAGCAAAACTCTTATGGTTTCCTTGTTCGCCGATTTTTTCCAATATGGGAATTACTCTCTCTTTTTTACATTTTCTAAATGCGTATTACGAGCAATTGAGTGTTATGTTTTTTTTTTTTTTCGGATTTTTTTTTATCACTTCGTCCACATTGTTATGTTGGACTGAATTAATAGGCTACTCTTCAAGGGCTCTTATATACGGGGTGACTGCGAGATTTTAAATACAGCTTAGACCATTCTTTACCGTTGCATTAAATATTTGCATTGTATTATTCGTTAATGAATTTAATCTTATGTACTTTGTATTTTGTATTCTTGTAATTTTCTGTGGGTTACCTATGACTTTTTATCATTATATCACCTTGTTCTTATTTGATGAATACTTTCTTTTTATGTAAGTTTGTTACTTGTTGATTTTTTTCTTAAAGGTTTTCAAATTATTGTCCTCCCTGTTAAAATTGTATTATTCTTTTTTTTCTCACAATATCTATGCTACTCACTTCTTAAATTGATGTTACTCATGTGGATTTTGTTTCCGCTATTACGGAGTTGCCTTGAAATTACGTCACTCGTTTGTTTAGTTACCTTACCTCATGATTGATTTTGATAATGAGTTTGATTCTATGTCTAAGTTTTTGTCTTACGCCATGTGCAGGCCAATATATATATGTGTTATTTGCATAATATTTCTCGTGATAATTTTGTTTATTATGTTTGTCGAATTTGCCCATGTCCTCAGACAGACTTTGTTATTTATCTCTTTGAGTAACTTAATTGCCATAATTAAGAAAATTAATGCTATTTTCATGTATTGGTACGCCATACTTTACGCTAAGTTCGTATTATTTATGCTAAATTATATACCTATTTTGACTTCATTTTGTAAATTATGAATACGTTGCCTTGTGATGTTAACTTAAATTCAACAAATGGTGAACTAATTGATTTGCTACGACCCCCCTTGTATGATAATATAATCCCTGATTCACTTGATAATGCTATTGCCGATTTTTACAATTCATCATCGGAGCAATTGTCTCTTGATTTTGACGATGATGACCCAGTCCACTTACATCCCCTCTCCAAATATATAACTGATCGACAATTTAAAGATACATTATTGAATACTAAATCAGATACTTTCTCCTTACTGCATTTAAATATTAGAAGTCAAAATAAACATTTCGATGACCTTCAACTATTCTTAAACAACCCATCCAATAATGCTCCCTCCTTAATTGGTCTTACAGAAACGTGGCTAGATTCCGATTCTAATATACCATTCGCTCTTCAAAATTATGACTATATTTTTAATAATAGACAGGTTAGGAGAGGGGGTGGCGTTGCTCTTTACATTTCTAAAGATTTTAATTTTAATATTTGTAATGAGTTTAGTATAAGTAATGATATACTGGAATCACTTTTTATTGAAATTTTTGTTCCAGGCCGTAAAAGTATTATGGTAGGGGTCATTTACCGTCCGCCGAATGGCAATTCTCAGGACTTTTTGTTGCAGTTAGGTAATTTTTTAAAAGACCCATTTTTCAATAATAAAGATTGTTTCTTAATGGGGGACTACAATATTAATTTATTGAAAAATGATAATATCTCACACGATTTTCTGGAGTTATTTCTTTCTGCTTCTTTTTTGCCATTAATCTCTAAACCCACCCGTGTGACTCCTCAGTCCGCTACTTTAATAGACAATATTTTTAGTAATGTTATCCCTCATCCTGAATCATTCATTGTTATTTCTGATATTTCTGATCATTTTCCTATATTCTCATATTTTTCTCTGTCCAATTCTGTAAAAAACGGTGGTCCCCGTCCATTAAGTCGTCGACTAACTCCTGAAAACTTAGCAAGACTTGGTATTAGCTTGGAACGTGTAGATTGGTCGGAGGTTTTAGATAATGATGATATGAATACTTCCTATGAATGTTTTTTAAATATTTTAGATTCAAATATGGATAGTAATATCCCGTTACAAAGAGTTTCAGCTAATAATTATAAAACTACTCCAAGACTCCCTTGGATAAATAAATCATTATTGAGGTCAATTAATAAGAAAAATAGATTATATTATAAATATAAATTGGATGGTACCGATAGAGTTAAAAGAAAATATAATTCTTATAAAAATACTTTGCTTAGAATTTTACGGTTTGTAAAAAAAAATTATTTTGTTAATCGGCTAGAATTCTTTAAGAATGATATGCAAAATACTTGGAAGATTTTAAAGGAAGCAATGAATTTGGTCTCAAATAGAAATAATATTACTAAAATTAATTATAATGGACATATTATTAGTAATCCTAATGATATAGTAGAAATATTCAATATATATTTTTCTACTATTGGTGAAAACCTCGCTCAAAACATTCAACGGCCTGATAAACCGTTCTTTGACTTCTTAGGTCCTTCTAATTCTAATTCAATTTTTTTCGCCCCTACGCAAAGACAAGAAATTTGGGACATAATATCTCAATTGAAAAATAAGAAAAGTTCAGGTAATGACGGTGTCAATAATGTTATATTAAAATTTATGTTGCCCTTTATAATTGATCCTTTAATTCACTTGTTTAACATATCTCTGCTCAATGGCGTAGTGCCGGATAAAATGAAGATTGCAAAAGTCATACCTTTGTTTAAAAAAGGTGATAAGTTAGACATTAATAATTACCGTCCTATTTCACTTTTGTCCTCGTTACTAAAAGTCCTTGAAAAACTGGTTTTTAAAAGAACAATTGCCTTTTTGACTTCTTACAATATAATAAACGAGTCCCAATTTGGTTTTCGCAAAAATCATAGCACTTCTCATGCTTTATTATCCTTCTTAGATAAAGTTATTTATTCCTTTGATACGTCATCTCACTCAGTGGGCTTATTTCTGGACTACTCCAAGGCCTTCGACACGATCAATCATGACATTCTACTTTATAAACTTAATCACTATGGTATTCGTGGGAAGGCTTTGGAGTGGTTCAGAAGTTACTTATCTCACAGAAAACAGTTTGTTTTTTTAAATGGGTCCAACTCAAATTTTCATTCCATTAAGTGCGGAGTTCCGCAAGGTAGTTTGTTGGGTCCACTTTTGTTTATTCTCTATATAAATGATTTTTGTAGATCCTCAAATGTAATGTCTTTCATACTGTTCGCTGATGACACCACCCTGTTTTATTCCCACCATGACCCTATTCAATTGGTTAATATAATTAATTCTGAATTGCAAAAACTCACTCAATGGATAAGAGCTAACCGGCTCTCCTTAAATTTACAAAAAACGAAGTATATGTTATTCAGTCACACCCTCAGTTCCTTACCGAGTGATATATTTTTTGATAACTCTCCACTTGAGAAGGTTTCTAATATAAAATTCTTAGGCGTCATAATTGATGACAAACTTTCATGGAAATTTCATTTAGATAAAATCTGTAGGATTATTTCCCGAAACATTGGTGTAATTAATAAATTGAAGAATTGTCTCCCTAACAAATCATTATTGACCTTGTATTCATCTTTAATTTTGCCTTATTTAAATTATGGTCTGTTGGCTTGGGGTAATGCTTGCCAGACATTACTAGATAAGATAATTTTACTACAAAAAAGGGTAATTCGAATCATTAGTCATACTCATTTTCTGGCTCATACTGACCCCTTATTCTTTGATAATAAGGTTCTGAAAATTAATGACTTATTTCTGTATCAGCTAGGCTTGTTTATGTATGATTATAAACACAATGTATTACCAGCAGTATTTAATTCAATGTTCCAGTTTAATCAATCCATCCACAGTTATCCGACCAGGCACTCTGGTGACATTCATTTACCCCTACTTAGAACGCGTTTGGCTCAACATTCTTACTCTTATGAAGGCCCAAAATTTTGGAATTCTCTCCCTGAAATTGTAAAAACAGCCCCATTTAAGAATTGCTTTAAAAAAAGATTAAAAACTTATTTATTAAAAAAATATACCTCCGCTTATTGACGTTTTAATTTAGTTTATGTAAAATTATTTCAATTCAATTTTGATAATAGTACCGCCATCCCTAACCTATTAGTTTACTAACACGTTTGGCAACATATTCATACTCTTATTTGTATTATATTAATTGATATTGATTAAATTTAGTATTGGTTCATGTACTAAGTTATTTGATTTAGTGTTAGATACAAACATATAAATTACAAATACTCATTTTTGTTTGGCTTGCACATGGCGTAAAGTAGAATTATATATAGTTATGTATTATCTTAACATGTTACCGAAATACTTTTACATTTTGTTCCTCACAATTCTCAAAATTTTGTTTGCAGAGGGTTTCTCACTTTACAAGCTTCGGCTTTTTAGAGGACCCTCCATTTTCACAGCTTATATTATATTTTGTTTGTTTTCTAAATCCGATTTACCACTGTATCATTTTGATTCATGATTATGTTGAAAAAATAGTTCTATTCTCTGTAGTAAATATGGATTTGTATAAATATTTTGTTCTGTGAAAATGAAATAAATAAACTGAAACTGAAACTGAAACTAATGATTAGCAAATGAGACTCACGAAAGACATCAATGTTTAACGGCACAGTATGATCAAAGTATAATAAATACTTTTTTGAAGGGCACTATATTATGCCAAATCGTGATTCATCGATCGCGATCAATATTTGTTTTTCCTGTGCAGCTAGCTTACATCAGGGCCGTATATAGACACGATATTAATTTAAGGCTCTGGTTTAAAGGTGCACCTGTAAAGTGTCAGATATTGCCCAAAATTACATTTGAGACTTCGATCCTGTACCAAAATCATTGTAAGATATGTCCGAATGATGTGTGAAAGTTTCAGTTGGAAAGGAACACTGCTTTCCTGGTTAAAAAAGCGAAAATATGCGTCAGCTTTTACAACGGACGTTTATGAGGTTTATGACCGTTGATTAACGCTTTTGAGCTGAATGATAGATATCGTCATACTAAAAGGGCATTTGAAAAAATCTAACCCTATTTTATTCTTCTCTTACCATAAAGCTAAACAACACGGTAGAAGAGAAACGAGGATGCTCCAAGTAATTTTCGTGGAGTTAGACACTTTACAGGCATCCCTTTAATATTATTAAACAGGGTGGTATCGGTATAGGCCTTCAAATCACGCGCCCACATATTTTGTTCTCGCCCTCCTTTCTACTAATTACGCCACAACAGTAGTATAGACTGAGAGGGAAATACGGTATAACACGCACATAATTATAGTTAATTGTTCACGCCCAATATGCATATAGCTGTAGGAGTAACTTTAAAACGAACATCGTTGATTTTCACGTGACATATTGCGCTAGTAAAAAAGTAAAAATAGTTGAAGTGTTCACATTATATCAACATAGGAGTGCTCTAAGATAAAGTTGACGTGTCTACGTCATAATTTGCGCTTGAAGTGCGTTCACGTCTTAACACGTCTTAACAGAACATCGCTGATGTGTTCACGTCTTACATGGAACTATTAAAGGAGTGTGTTTTCAACAGAACATCACAAAGTGCTTACATAGTTTGATTGAGTTAGGAGTGCATACAAAATAACACCGCTGAAGAACAAATCACATTCGCCGATAGGATATTATATCAACTGTTTAATAGACACCAACAAGTGGTAAGACATTCTGAACTGTTTTCTTGTAATTCAGATGTTTGTAACCATGCTAATGATTTCTTGAAAATTTACTTTTGATAAAAGCGTAATATTTGAATGTTGTAAATAGAAATTATCTCCTAACGATGAATTTCATATATTATGACGTCTAATTTACTCGTCTTATCTCGCTTATATCTTAGTCTCGTATTTAGTTATGTGACTTATTTAACTATTAAACCGGAATTGAATAGCAAACATGTATTTTAATAAGTAGACGTCAAAAAGAGAATAATAATGATAATTATAATAATAATAGTAATGATGATGCTACTGCTACTATGACTACTACTACTACTACTAATACTACTACTACTACTACTACTACTACTACTACTACTACTACTGCTACTACTACTACTACTACATGTATATTACTACTACTACTACTACTACTACTACTACTACTACTACTACTACTACTACTACTACTACTACATGTATATTACTACTACTACTACTACTACTACTACTACTACTACTACTACTACTATTACTACAATTACTACTACTACTACTACTACTACTACTACTACTACTACTACTAATACTACTACTACTACTACTACTACTACTACTACTACTACTACTACTACTACTACTACTACTATTACTACAATTACTACTACTACTACTACTACTACTACTACTACTACTACTACTACTACTGCTACTGCTACTGCTACTACTAATACTACTACTACTACTACTACTACTACTACTACTGCTGCTACTACTACTACTACTACTACTACTACTACTACTACTACTACTACTACTGCTACTACTACTACTACTAATAATACCACTTAAAGAAATATATAACGGTCAAATTTGGTCGTTAATATACATCCAATACTACAAGTCCTTCGTTTGTGCGGAACTGTAATATATTTTGCGTTCATTAATTTTCTTAACGTTCACGATCAATATTTGTTTTCACCCTGTGTAAGATACCACACCTCTGATGTTCAAGTCACACATTCCCCTAAAGCCTTCCCGTAATAGCCACGTATTGGCATTTTTGTGGGGATGCAATTAAACGGGGTTCATCGGTGGAAATTGTGTGGCTACTCCGTGACAATACGTAGTAGAACTAGGTTTTCCAGCCACTTACGGGAACGCATGCAGACCTGATAATACAAATTTGTTTAAAAGCCGGCCATGTTGTGGCATAATTTTGAAATTTGTATTGTTGCCCTGCCTCCTCTGCAAGTGGCACAAAAACCCAGTTCTACCACGTATATTCAAGTATCGCCACGTAATGCAACGGAACAGCCCCGTTTCCTTGCATTCCACGAAAAATGCCACACGTTGCTCTTATACCGGAAGGCTGTACTGGTATGTGTGACCGGGACATAAAACAAGTATGCTCTACTGCAATAGGCTATTTCTCTGCTATTGACTCAGTGGCGTAGCCCTAGTTCAATGCGGTGTTCTAGGAGGTGCAGCGCCCCAGAGTTTTGAAAACTGTAATATTTGGGTAAAAACCACCTTGGGCATTGACATGTCATATTCCGCCAAATGTATGTCACATAAATTGGTAAAATCCAGTCATAGTCAGGCAAACTAATGCCACATTCTGGCAACGTGATGTCTTGTTTGTGTAGTACATTGTATTTTTCGAGTAAAACGAGAAAATAATATCCTGGCTAAAGATCTCAACTCCCCTGAAATAAAGGTGTGCCAGAACGCCCATTCGAGTAGCTACATGGAAGAGGAGTGGGGCACGTGCCCCCCTCCCCCCCCCCCCCCCACATCATTTGAAAACAAACAAACAAACAATAATTCTTACACGATCAGGCAATACATAATATTATATGACCTATAAAGATACTGGTGTGCGATTGGTCAAAATGCTGTCACGTGACCATCGCTACAAGGATGAGAAGCGTTATATTGACCGGTAAATTACGTCACCGGTCAATATAACGGCGTTATATTGACCGGTGACGTAATTTACGTCACAATGGGTGTGTGAAGATGAACAATGTATTAGCGTATTAGCAAAGACGCTTAATGGAAAGACCGACCACTGGACAATTTTCTTGTACAAAATGAATGGGCAGCGCGCGATGTCCTCAGTTAATGCGCGCAATTACAGTCCTGACGTCACAATGCGAATTGCACAGGGGGTTCCCCACATATTTATTGTTGCAGTTGTTGTTGTTGCTGCTGGCTTAATGTGAATGACTCGGCTATTTTTAGCCTAGCAACAACACTATTTTTGGAAATAAAAAAATGACTAAGCGCACCGATTTTATAATGCGCACACATACGCAGTTATCATTGGTCAATTATCCCACAAAGCAGTATCATATTGGGAAGAACAAAATCGATTGGTTTGTCGGTGCGTATATTACAGACAGTGTGCGTGATAATATGCAAATATCCAAATACGCCATTGCCTGTTTATTGTGCACGTTCTAGATCTGTGAATTTAACAATTCTTTATTTAGAAAATGTGAGTGAAAATCTCTTAAAGCTATCGACTATAATTTTTAAATATTTTTACCTATACAAAGACAATATTGAATTAGAAAAACAATGTGTTCCCCAGGTGTACCCAACTTGGAGATAAGCTGATGTTCAATCGTCATACTAGCCTGAATTTGCCGAGTTTAAGTAAGTACGTTCTGATCCTTACTTTTGTTTAAATTAATACTAACAAAGGGAACATTTGTTCCAAAAAAGCTATCGACTATAATTTTTAAATGTTTTTTCATTAATTTAAATGAACAAGATTCAGTACTGTATAGCCAAACCTCTGGGTGTACCCAACTTTCTCTTTAGCTCGATTTGAATCTTCATTCTGTTTGAAGGAACATCGCTGCGCGGCCGCTAGTGATCTGTCTTGTAATTCTACAGTCTTTGGTATTAGCATCCTGGCACGCGCAGCGTTGTTAAGCTTTCTACGGAGATTGCGCGATCCGAAAGTAAATTTGAAAGGAAGCTCGAATAAAGAAGCATTTTGCACAGCATTTCGATAATAACACGTCTGTTCTACTGGAAGGATTTCGATTTAATCTAATGATTTTCCCTTGTCCATAATTTTATTTCAACACCAAATTTATATTTATCTTGATTTGTATCTATATAGGTCATCATAATATAACATATATTGACTTTTTCCTTCGGGAACCATATAACATTTCATTTCCCTTGGGGGAGTTATATTTTTGTCTCGGAATACTATATTTTTCCTCAGCGCTACGCGCTTCGGAAAAATATAATGTCCCTCGACACAAATATAACTTCCCTCGAGGATCTCAAATGTTATATTGCCCCTCAAGACAGTCAATATCTGTATAATATATGCCCCATTGCTTCCCGTGCGCCGACCCCCCACCCCCCCCCCCCCCCAACACACACACACAATATGTCGTACCACGCTACCCCATAGTCCAAACTGGTTATCGTGTGCGTGTGTTTTGGTTACGATATATTCATGAACCTGTTTTCAGAATCTTTGGTTATACAGGAAAATGTTTGGAATTCTACTAGCTATCGAAACAATTAAATTATCTTTTTAAGAAATCCCTAGTAGCCCACGTCCACTACAAATTAGATGTGTTAATCTGTATTCTACATATACCACAAAACTACGCAACTGTACACATCTTATACAACTTATTTGCAGTGTTTAAACTCTATGGGAGTGGCAAAGATTTGGAGACGTCGGGTTAAAGTGAGCCATTAACTTTTTCAAAGTCAACCAAAATCACTGGGAGCTTCCACGTTTATAATGTACTTAATTGTTGTTTGCCATTTAGTAACAGAAGAATGAAATGGGTTTTTTGGGCGACATTTTATGATTTAATTAAAATTATCCCGGAATGCTTTTCGATAGAAGTAAAAATCAATGGCCAAATCTGCATGACATTACTTTTCAGTTGCCACTTTGAACAGTAAACTGTTGTTGTCTATGAAACTGCCACACATCATTCAGCAGAACCTTGGTTTATTTGGAAAAATACCATGAAGTTAATGGATCACTTTAACCTGTAACGTAGCCTTTACTAACACCTCTAGAATATAGTTGGGTTGTTATTGGGCAACGGTTAATCATTTACCTAACCTATGCTAAGGATGTTTGCGGAGCGTTAGTCCAAGTTTGAATATTACGCAATTTACCAAGCTTTAATGTACACATCAGAGGTTGGCTGTGAGGATGTATAACGATAAGCGACACAGTCATAAACTGGATCTGGCGCTAGTATACTGTTGTCTGGTTGTATGGATTAATAACGCATTCTATAAAGCACGCTTCGAGCTATTTTTCGATTTTTGGTTTAGTTCAGTTTCAGTTTTATTTCTGTTGTTTTTCATTTACAATAACAAAGTAATACAAAATACATACATTAATACGTTTTAATAATAATATAAGGTAAACTAAGTCTTAAGTAACAGTTAATCAACAGTTCCAGTTTACAAACAACATATAAAACTAATTAGGAAAGAAAGAAAAAAGAGTGAGTACATGCAGACGACTGATATGATTAAAGCTAGAGTGACCGAATTTATACCGGCCAGAAAAAAAAGAAAACACATATGATTAATTGCAATAAAAATGCCGTAGTTCACTTTGAAATGCGAATGATTCTTGGACAATCGAACTGGTGCTTGAAATTTGTGATGAGTGTGACATAACTCAAGAACGTATAACGACCCCCCCCCCCCAGCCCCTTTACAAAACTAAACCAGTGGTCTTGTTCTCGGACTCGATTTTGTTTAGAGACGGACACCCCCCCCCCCCCCCCCCCCCCCCACCCCACCACCACCACCACCACCACCGCGCTTACACGGCTCATCCATTGGTCTCGGGTCCCGTTTTGGTTGGAACATCCTGGCTACAGGCATGTATATAAACAAAGAGCAAATAAATAGTTTAAATATTAGAAATAAAAAAATATAATAATTAAAAATGACATGCAACCCATTCAGATATTCATTGAAAACAGCATAATGATTAAGGGCTAGTACATTGCATAAAAACATATGCATTGACAATTTAAAAAAAATGGTCATGAGCATCTGATTAAATGGAAAACGTATGAATTGTAATAATATCTTCATCACTACTGAAAATGTTCAACATCTAAGATATACAATAAACCATGATAATTGTATAAAAGAAATTCTGTATAATAATACATTACATTTTTTGGTATTACTAACAATTATTATTTTAGAAATGATCAAATTAAAAAAGTTATTAATGATTATGATTTGTTTTTAAATAAACTCATTGAAGAGACCTGAGGATACGTCGTAGTAAAGGGATACAAAAATCAAAGCCACGTGTGCATCATAATGTGACACAATTTATAACACTGTTGTCTTACTTCTTTCCCCATCTCCCCTCTCTCTCTCTAACCACAGCAATATCCGCAACATGGATCCGACAGACCCCAAAGAAGTACCCGACAGCCCGCAGCCTACAGAGAAACAAGCACCGGATCAAGATCCGGCTACAATTACTCCATCAGCTAATGAACCAGGTGCAGCACCCGCTCAGAATCCGGCTGGTGCAGTATCGGTCCAATACCAGGCCGGCGCGGTTGCGGGCCAGTATCCGGCTGGTGTGGTACCTGGTCAATATCCGGCTGGTGCAGTACCTGGTCAATATCCACCGGGTATGGTACCGGGTCAATATCCAGCCGGTATGGCACCGGGCCAATTTCCGCCCGGTATGGTCCCCGGCCAATATCCGCCCGGCATGGTACCGGGTCAATATCCGCCCGGTATGGTTCCCGGTCAATATCCGGGTGTTGTGTTTAACCAGCCCGGTATGCCGATGGCGGTGCAGCTCATGCCGCCTCCGGAACCGATCCCCGGATGTCCGCCTGGTCTAGAATACCTTGCGCAGCTAGATCAACTGCTTGTTCACCAGCAGATCGAGCTCGCAGAAAGTGAGTTGGAAGCACATTTTTAAAAGCAAATCAATGAATTTTCGCAAAGAGCATTGGTGAAAAAACCCTTAATGTTTCATCTCTGTTTCTTTGTCTACAGAGTCTTCCAGGTTGTTCAGTGTCACGATCAGATTTTTTCTCTAAATTTAAAGCAAAACAGTTTAAAGACACCAATTGAACGCTTTATTGTCACTAAAATTTCCCATGCGTTGCATTGTATTATTTCACACGAATTTTGGATTTTTCAATCAGATGTTTATTACCGGACCATATCTTATTTTCTAATTTTTAGTGGTGACGAATATCCAGTTTGCCAACAAGTACATCATCAAGAACAGCGTAGGACAACAAGTGTATTTCGCTAAAGAAGGTAAATATTATAATATCGTACTCGTAGGTCTGTTGCCCATAATTATATCGTTATTCCCGGTTTCACATGACAAGCAATAAAACACAAAATAAGTAGTAGTAACATTAATAGTAAGAGTAGGAGTAAAAGGAGTAGTAGTAAAAATAAATTTAGCAGTAGTAGTAGAAGAAGTAGTAGTAGTAGTAGTAGTAGTAGTAGTAGTAGTAGTAGTAGTAGAAGTAATAGTAGTAGTAGTAGTAGTAGTAGTAGTAGTAGTGGTAGTGGTAGTGGTAGTGGTAGTGGTAGTGGTAGTGGTAGAGGTAGTGGTAGTGGTAGTAGTAGTAGTAGTAGTAGTAGTAGTAGTAGTAGTAGTAGTAGTAGTAGTAAGCAAATAATTACCGTTGGTGAAGGCAATGGCACAATCTATCACTTCCGAGGCAATCTGGATGTAGCTATCTTTCCGAAGCGAAGCTGAGGAAAGATAGCGTATACATTCAGATTGCCGAGGAAGTGATGGTTTGCCATTGCCTGAAACCAAAAGGTGATTATTTGCTTTATATTCTACATTGGAAACATTTCACTGGTAGCTAGGTCTACGAGAAAGACAACTTAAACTGCTTTTAATGTCTAGGCCTAGTTATAACACTAACAGTAACACTACAGTTACCGGTACTAGACTTTGATCTACTTACCAACAATGGCTATTCCAATATAAAATGAAAGTGAACTCCAACTCCAAGTCAGACTCCAAGAAAATTGTAATTAATGATGATGAAACACTAAAACAGTTCATAAGTCAACGTTCTAAAGTCTAAACGTCAGAGTCATGGCAAGCGGTGTACGATACATACAGTGCAAAGTACGCATTACATTTGTAATTCGCGCAACACACACACATCCGCGGTTGCATTGAATTGACCGTGCAGTGTGTGGCTATTCAAATCCCGTATTAAATGAAGCAGACCTACCGTACCCGGTACCATACCTACAATACAACGGCAGTGTTGGAGTCATACTTCTATGTATGGTCTGCTGAATAGTGCGGAATTTGAATACACACTCTCCACAGCAATTCAATGCAACCGCGCGCATAGAGTTATCGCGCCACTTATTGGTATTCAATTCAATGCAACCGCGGAGTGTAGATAGTATACAAATGATGCGCAGGTATGAGTGGGTCAGGGTTGCCAGATCGCGGCTAGTCTTGACGGCCAGACTCTTTACGTTTCACGGCCAAATTCGGCCAAACTTTTTTTTTCACGGCCAAATTTCACGGCCAAATTGTATCTACATAAAAAAGCAGTATATAGCCTATACCCCCATGCAACATCTCTAAAAAGTCAGGCTCTCGACTCACTGTCATACATTTCCCAATGTTTAAATGGGGTTTAAATAATGCCTATGATATCGATTTAACAGATCTTATAAGAAAACGGCAAGATTTAGAAGACTCAACGGAAAACAAGTTTGGATATAAAATACACTCGGGTCTGACATAGATGTAATGGCCAAGGGGAATAGGTCAAATAGAAATAGTTATGTCAAATTTGTACGTGCTGGTCACGTGAATAGATGGGTATGGGAGTTTAGGCGTACCATTATCTCCCAAAAATAATATTCTTATAAATGAACACCTTTAGTAGTCCACTCTATCAAGAAATTCACAAAAATATGTTTCCAGAAAAAATATATACAAAAACGCATTGTTCATGTGTCTGAATTACAAACAAGACTAATTTGTCCAGAGCGCGTGTTTCTATAAACGCGCTCTGTCCGTACGTCCAGATCGAGCGAACGAATCGTCCGGGATTCTCTCCAAACAATATCGCGTGAATAGCATATTGGCGCACTGCACTCGCAAATGTACTACCGTAGAACACCATCGTCAAGCACCCCCAAGCACCTATATGCATCTTGCTTTTAAAGAGCGCCCGCTCTCTGTCCAAACGGGAAACTTTAATCAAGAATGCAAATGATGGTGAGGAATATTGATGAGGATAATAATGGAGGTGAATCTCATGGAAACGTCTTTAAAAGCAAGATGCGTATAGTTGCTTGGGGGTGCTTGACGATGGTGTTCTACGGTATATGTTTGGCCCGTAATCGCTCGCATGGCAAATGATACGAATGTTGTACACATTATTTCAAGTTTTATTACATTTTAAAGTAGGTTTAAGGATATATTTTCTGTTTAATTGTGAAAAAGGCCAGAAATGAAAATTCACGGCCAGATTTTCTTTTTACGGCCAAAATTCGGCCAAATTTGTTTGGCCGTGAAGTTATTTTTTTTCACGGCCAAACTAAATTTTATTCGGCCAGATTTCTGGAATCTGGCCGAAAAAAAGGCCAAATGGCAACCCTGGAGTGGGTCGGTAGGAATTGTTTGCACAAGGTAACTATGGAACTGTTAAACCCACGAGGCGAAGCCGAGTGGGTTTAGACTAGTTTCCATAGTTACCGCGTGCAAACAATTCCACCGACCCACGAAATAAACTTGCGCATCATCTGTTTTATAGAATGGGCATTGTTACGCCCCCAAAAAGTAAAAAAATTAAAAATTAGAAAAATTACCGGATGCATGAAATAATTTTACCGGACGCATGAAATTTTTTACCGGACGCATGAAATTTTGTACCGGACGCATGATATTTTTACCGGACGCATGACATTTTTTACCGGACGCATGAAATTTTTACCGGACGCATGCAATTTTTACCGGACGCATGATTTGTTTACCGGACGCATGACTTTTCATGCATCCAGTACAATTAATTGTCTGCACAAATTTTGCTCTCAACCAATCAGATTGCAGGGATTTATCAACCCATTCTATAATACTTTTTATCTAGTGAGTGCAACGCATTTTCACCCAAGATATCTACAGAGTGTAACGAATGGGCAAAACTATATTTCATCACGTGATTAACTTTTGACCAATCGTAGAGCAAGATTCTTAGTATGTGGAATATAATAGTATATAGTAGTAAAGTAGCTGTTGTTGTTGCAGTAGTAGTAGTAGTATAAGTAGTGATAGTATACTATAATCAGTAGTAGTACAATTAGTAGCAGGAGTAGTATACTTGTTGTTTTATATAATGGTAATCATTAAACAGAATATTTTGTATACTTCTAACCCTTATTCAGTATCTGATGACTGTATGCGGATATGCTGTGGGCCAGCTAGAGGTTTCGTTATCAACATCACAGACAACATGGGGAGGGTAATAATTCATGTTAACATTGTTACGTTCTTTAAAGGTAAAGGCCAGTTTTGGAAACGCCCCCCTCTCAAAAAAATGAAATGGAAGCTTTTATTACCAATAATGTGAAAGAATATAATTGTACTAATATAGGATTATCCAAATTTGGCCAAGGAACCGCCTACTAATTGATATATTTGCGAAATTATATATTGATCCCGACGGGACAGATATCGCCAACGAGGAATCGCCCATACGCTACGTGTATTACGACCACGCGGTGTATACGAGGTGTGTTCGCTAATACGGGCTTGTCCCTAGCTTGTCGATATCTCCCCCAGCGCTAGCGGCGCTAACAGGTCTGAATGGGCGGTGGATTTATGAATTTCACAGGCGGATATTGGATTTCTTCCGATATTTCTGTATTTAACGTTGCTTAGGTTCGGATTTTACCACACAAGCCCTATTTCAATACATATTAAACAATATTGATCAATAGATGTATTCGGCTACTTTCCCGAAACTGGACTTGGGCTTTAACTAAAGGAATCGTTTATTAAAATTAAACAAACAATGGGCCGTATGCATAAAAACAAGCAATTGATTGTGCTAGCCTTTTGCTTGAATCGGTATGCACACAAACAAGCAATTGCTTGCAAGCAAAAGCTTTTGCTTGCAAGCACAAGCAATTGCTTACTGCTCGTAAGCAATTGCTAACCAAACAAGCAATTGCTTAAAACCGTATGCATAAAACGAACCTTTTACTTGTCTTGATAAGCAATTGCTTGCGTTTTTTCAAGCACCTCCAGACCAGCTTGAGCTCTTGCTTACTAAGGACATTCGCGTTTTAGAATCAAGTTGTCATACCGTTTCAGGATGATTTAGAACTCCTGGTTCCAGAGGTTATGTTGTGATTACATTTAATCAAATGGCTGTTATTTTAGACATTTATATCCATGTAGGCAATTTTGTTCATGATTTGAAAATATTTGCGTAAGAAAAATACTGTTGCCAGGTCGGGCACGACCAGGGAAAGATGCTATGCAAGGGACTACACGACGTTTGCATACACTACGAATCCCCTTTGTTGTCATGCAGTGCGATGTTCGCACAACCGTAACGATGCTTTGTTCAACACGTAAGCAATTGCTTAGGCAGTGTAAGAAAAATGTTTCAGCACAAGCAAAAGCTTATGCATACGAAATTAAAGGACCTAAAGAATACAACGTATTTTGGCACTTATTCCATAGTTGATGACTTGTAAAATAGGTCTGCCGAAAAAAAAATTCATGAAAATAAACACAGTAGTGATTTAAGACTACTTTTCTGATGCCAAATCTCATTTAGCAGCCAGTTTACGCCCCACCCACATTTAGGGTCCAGAATCGGCAGCGTGATTGGCATGTGATTGACAATTCATTGGCTTACGTCATGACGCGTCATCTACAGAATTTAGTTCATTAGTCCGTACTTTAGATGACGTCAAATTTTGGCGATTTAAAAGGGGCGTTCCCAGGACAATTAGATATTTACTAATTACCCCAAAATTGATTGATTTCATGAGAAATGACTGCCAAACTCTTTTTCTTCAGGAAAAATTACATATAGAGAGCCGAATTGTGAAAATTAGGCCATCTAGACGCTATAGGTCCTTTAAGCAATTGCTTGAACTTGATCTTTTGCTTGACAAGCTCTTGATTGTGCTGGAAGCAATTGCTTATAAGCAATTGCTACGTTATATGCATACGGCCCATTGTGATATACGGTATTTTTAAAGTCGAGTATTCAAGTGTTCTGCTGGCTGCTGTTGGTACGCTCGATATGACAACTATGCATTCTTCTTTGTAGAAGTACAGCACCCATCCGTCTATTAAAAATGGTTGATGTAATGTTTATTATAATGGGCCGTATGCATAAAACAAGCAATTGCTTGTGCTAGCCTTTTGCTTGAATCGGTATGCACACAAACAAGCAATTGCTTGCAATTTTATGCATACGGCCCAATGTTTATAAGAATGTTTATTAGAAAATGGTATATGGCTTAGTCAAATACGAGTCATTGGGCATGTTGGGCCGTATGCATAAAACGTAGCAATTGCTTATAAGCAATTGCTTCAAGCACAAGCAAGAGCTTGTTAAGCAAAAGATCAAGTTCTGCATAAGCTTTTGCTTGTGCTGAAACCTTTTGCTTATACTGCCTAAGCAATTGCTTACGTGTTGAACAAAGCATCGTTACGGTTGTGCGAACATCGCACTGCATGACAACAAAGGGGATTCGTAGTGTATGAAAACGTCGTGTAGTCCCTTGCATAGCAGCTTTCCCTGGTCGTGCCCGACCTGGCAACAGTATTTTTCTTACGCAAATATTTTCAAATCATGAACAAAATTGCCTACATGGATATAAATGTCTAAAATAACAGCCATTTGATTAAATATGTAATCACAACATAACCTCTGGAACCAGGAGTTCTAAATCATCCTGAAACGGTATGAAAATTTGATTCTAAAACGCGAATGTCCTTAGTAAGCAAGAGCTCAAGCTGGTCTGGAGGTGCTTGTTTTTATGCATACGGCTCAATGAATGGCTTTACTCAGTCACGTGATTTCAATTTAATGCAATATGTAACACGACAGAGCGAAATGTAACATCCCTCAGAGCCACGATATATTGGGCCGTATGCATAAAAACAAGCAATTGCTTGTGCTAGCCTTTTGCTTGAATCGGTATGCATAAAAACAAGCAATTGCTTGCAAGCAAAAGCATTTGCTTACAAGCACAAGCAATTGCTTACTGCTCGTAAGCAATTGCTTACCAAACAACCAATTGCTTAAAACCGTATGCATAAAACGAACCTTTTACTTGTCTTGATAAGCAATTGCTTGCGTTTTTTCAAGCACATCCAGACCAGCTTGAGCTCTTGCTTACTCAGGGCATTCGCGTTTAAGGATAACATTTTCGTACCGTTTTATGATGATTGGAATTTCATATTTAATCATATTCCTGTTATTTTAGACTTTTTACGGCAATTTGTGTCCATCGATCTGCACAGAAACCCCCCTGATGCTCTGCGCTGTTTCCCCCCTATTTGCGTAATAAAAAATACTGCTGCCAGGTCGGGCACGAAGCGTTGTTGCCCTGCAGTGCGATGTTCGCACAACCGTAACGATCCTTAATAGTTTGTCTAACACGTTAGCAATTGCTTAGGCAGTGCAAGCAAAAGGTTTCAGCACAAGCACAAGCTTGTGCATATGAATTCAAGCAATTGCTTGAACTTGATCTTTTGCTTGACAAGCTCTTGCTTGTGCTTAAAGCAATTGCTTATAAGCAATTGCTTGTTTTTATGCATACGGCCCATTGATACAGAGGATTTTTGTTTAGACATATGGCAAAAATGAACGCGATGCTATCGATAGCAGGTGTTATGTTCCCCTTCGGAAGTAATCGTTTTATCAAAGTTTGCGCGTACGCGCGCGATGTTAACAATTGATACGCGCAATAAAAGATCGGCCATTCTATGACGTTGTCAACATATCACTTCGTAAAACCACAATAATATTATTTCCAATCGAGCTCACAGGCTAACATTTCAAAGGTGTATTACATTGTACCAAACTAAATCATATAAAATAACAGAATGTGTTAACTTTTGTCGGGAACATCATGAAATGTTCCCTTCGGGATTCGAAAGGCTATTTCGTGAAGACAATAAGTCCCTCGACTGCGTATGTAGCGGGACTAATAATCTTCCATCAATAGCATTTCAAATCCCTTGGAGAGAAACATTCCGTGATGTTCCCCCCACCACCAGTTAACATCTGCATAATATAAAGCTTGTTGATATTGCATGTGTTCCCTATAGGAGGTTCTTCGTTTAAGCCGGGTGTTCAAGTTTTGTGCAGGCTGCTGCTGGTGCTCCTCAGCTGGAGGCCATTGCTCGTTCTTTATCGAGGTGACGAGCCCAGAGTCTGGACAGGTCCTTGGTTACGTCAGACAAACGTAAGATTTTAGATTTTGAACTATAGCCAGTGGCATAGCGCCTAGGGGCACGGGGGAGAGGGAGGGGGGGGGGGGGGGGGGGGGGGGGGCACGTTCCCCCAATAATCTGACCAAAAAATAACAAAATAAAAGGAGGAAAATCTATGTAAAAATAAAGAATTACATAAGGTGTTGCCCTCAACAGTCGCCTGCCATTTTGCGAGACTTTTGACTGTGTACAAAGTTAATGCAATTAGTTAGAAAACGACCCTTTGCTCATTACCCGGTCATATAACATCAATTTACCGTGGAATTTCAACACAATCACTCAGTAGACATATCAGATCATGGGAATGCACATTGTACATGAACCATTTGCCAGATTTTGCACATGTCAACAAATTTACAAATATACATTGGGGAATTAGGGGTGGGGGGGGGGGGGTGGCCGCAGTCACGGCCTGTCATATTGCCTTTAAAATATCTGCATACTTTGAAGAAACTGTCAATTTTGGGCAAGCCAAGATTACTATACAATTTTTCAAGTTTTTCTCAGTTTTCACATATGCCGATACAGTTACTAGATCTCTTTAAATCCTTCCCCCACAGAATGAGCTTCGCGTCCCCATGCTTCGATGTCAGGAACGAGAGCGACCAGACGACGCTCAAGATTCGTGGTCATTGGTGTCGATGCCAGACAATTTGCTGTCAGAACGACATCAATTTTAGGGTAAGATTCTGATTTGAAATAATAACATCCAACAATTAGAGCACCATGACAGTCTAGGGATACCCCTGCAAATTACTCAATTAGAAATGACATATAAGTGGTTAATAATTTTACAAGGTACAATGTGTGGAATATTGAATCCTTTTACCCTTTCCATTAAGGTCCTCATTAAGGCAAAACGACGGGCATCCGTCGCCAAAGTTTTTTCGCGGTCGAGCCGTAAGGCAGATCTTTAGTAACCAACACCTGCACAATAACATTACAAACTGATAGTTATAACTCCACCATGCTCGAAAGGTATTGCAAATTACAAACGACTTATGCTACAGTCACATTTGCTCTACGGCGAGCGTACGGCGGCCGTACGCCCCCGAAATTGAGAGAAACGTGCGGCGGCCGCAGAAAATCTGCGGTGGCCGCAGGGTCCCCGTACGGCGTAACCGTATATTTTACAGGCCGTAGGGGTCGCCGTAGAATTAACTAAAAGTTATAACTCTTTTTCATTTCTACGGTCGCCGAAGCAATTATACACGCCGTAGCCATGGATAACACTCCTATACTCTATAGGGGTGTAGCTGTAGCGTCAGTCTGGCCGCACGGTTGCCGTATGGCCCCCCTGCGGCCGCCTTGCGGTCGCCTTGCGGGCGCCTTGCGTCTGCCTTGATATTTGTTCAAATAACATACGGCAACCGCAGGGACGTCCTAAGAGCGTTCTTTTTTTGTTTTGCTAAAAATGATATTCGAGCGGCGATCGTCCTTTTTTCAAATCATGAAAATTGGAACCTTAGGAGCGGCGATCAGCCTTTTAAAAAATGAAAATGGGACCCTTAGTAGCGGCGATCAGCGTTTTCGGGTGAAAATTGGACCCTTATAATGTATAGGAGCGGCGGTCGGCCTTTTTTGTGTGGTGAAAATGAGACCCTAAGGAGCGGCCAGATCGTCTGTGTAAAAGGGGGTCATTGAAGCGGCACATACCCATATCGCAATATACACGGGTACACCCCACCCGCGGGCTTCATAAATGATAATGATATGACTAGAATCGGGTTAAAACAAATAAAGCTAAGCCTGGTCACTTTAGGTTGTCACGGACAACAATTATGTTAAGATTCGTGCGTACAATTAGAATAATTTTAGTAAACCAATCCATGTTTAATACGAAATCCCGGGGGGGGGGGGGGCACTCGAATAATATTTTGACGGGGGTGTACCTCACGGAACTCTGAAATGGGGGTCTTAAGAGCCGACTACAAGCAAAAAATATAGGGTCTTTGGAGCTACAAAAATCATGAAACAGGAGTCAAGGGGTCTAAGGAACAGACTAAAACTACAAAATACATAGACTTGGAGCTACCAAAAGACATACGGAAACCCTCAAATGGTGGTCCAAGAGTGACTAGAAAAAGCATAACGGACTTGGCGCTACTCAACTACCTAGCCAAGTCATTCCCGGGGTCTATGGAGCGGCAATTTTTGAAAATCGGGTATCTTGAGAGCGGCAATCAGGTGTGAAAACGGGGGTCTTGTATGCGGCACATACCCGTCTTACATTATACATGAGTGCCCCCCCACCCCCGGGACGAAATCATGATAGTCCCTTAACGAACAAAGACATCGAACCTTTAGCTGACTGGATACCAAGTTAACTACTCTTTATGATAATGATGACGATGTAGAATGTAATGTAATTGATAATGGCAATATGCTATGAGTATGATGATGATGATAAATAACATGAAATTATGAGATGATGACGACGATGATGAAACGATGAAATGATGATGATGACCACATTGATGACGATTACGTAGACGATGATGATGATGATGATGATAATGATGTTGGTGATGATGGCTATGATGGCAAGTATTTTATCCTCATGTCCCCATTTGCCATGTGTGTAATTTTAAAAAAAATTTATGTTTAGATTTTTACGCCTGACATGAACAACGAAGTGGGGAAGATTTCGAAGCAGTGGGGTGGCTGGATCCGGGAGGCCGTCACTCAAGCTGATAATTTTGGCGTCGAATGTGAGTTCCACCATCATTTAGCTTATTCATGCATTTCCATTTAGCCTCCTTGATTCTATTATCATTAAAAACAGAAGATATTGCGAATACAGGTCCGTAGCCAGGATTTTTCAAGGGGGGTGCGAAATTTACAAGAACGTGACCGAGACCGAGACCACTGGTTGAGTTGTATAAGAGGGGAGGGGGGGGGGGGGGGGGTGTCCGTTGCTAAAAAAAAAAAAGAAATCGAGTTTAGTTTAATTGTGTGAGCGAGGGGTGAGTCAACAAGACCGATCGTTTCCCGAGACCACTGGTTTAGATGGCCGAGACCGATAAAAAATAGACCTTTCTCGATTTGTTTTGTTTTAGGAGAGGGGGTGTGGGGGGGGGGGGGGGGGGGGGGTTGTGGACGGTCCAAAAGCCCCCCCCCCCCCCCCTGTCTACGGGCCTGCAAATCTATATGTATAGTTATTGAGTGTAACACAAATAATTACATAGATTCATTGTGTGTGGATCTGATGACCAATGTAATAATAACGTTATAAAGTGCTTACGAAATATTGTCGATAATGTTAGAAGATATGTATTTATTCTAGCGATCATTTAGAAGTGTAAAACACAGTTATGATAAAAAATTATATCATTCACGGCCAAGAAAGAAAATTTGTTTAATTTTTAAAATTAAATTTATTGTTGCCCTATTCGATTTCCAATAAATGTGTCAGCAAAAATAACGAGTCGGTTAAGGGTTTATCCGGTATTCATGGTATAGAACATGGAATTACATGGATCACTTCCAGATGCGTATTAGTTTGATTGCGAACTTCTAAATGTTACTTCTTTGCAGTTATGAACATCATTACATTACAAGCGGTATGTAATTGGAAATAATGATTGGAAAAGATATGGGTTCAAGTTTGAAGTGAGGGAAATAAAAGTTTCAGCCACCATGGTCAGATGGTGAATATCAAAAGAGAGATGCAGACCTAATGTGTGTACACTAAACAAACAAGATTCATAAAAGGGATCTAGTAACTTTGTTGACATGTGCAAACAGTGATGAGTGGTTGATACAATGTATATTGTTGTTATCTGATATGTCCACTGGGTGTTGTGTACAAATTGCAAGTGAGATGGACTTTATATGGCCGAGTAATGAGCAAAAATGCAAAGTGACATTCACTAACTCATTGCACTCACTTTGTACACGGTTCTGACGATTCATTGGATAATTTGACATCTGATCACTTCATTCCTAATTATCTTTTTTAACAAAAGGGAAATTTGAAAAAAACCGAAACCTGTCCCATGCCTTTTTTTGTTAATAAGAATTCAACAAGGTATGAGGGAACCGCTAGAATTCCAATTTGAGTTTGAGGTTTTGGACAATGTTACTAAGTCCCTTTAATATTATGCATTAAGTTAAAACGTTTTGTTTTCTAATTTTGCCTCCAGTCCCGAAGGACATGGACGTGAAGATGAAGGCAGTTCTTCTCGCAAGCACGTTCCTCATTGTAAGTAAAGCAAAGTTGAGAATATAAGACTTAGTATTGTTCTACAACTTAAAAAGTCCCATTTACAAGTTTTATTCGATTTTGTGAAATTCTATTATCTATTCCATTACTTTAAGTATCATGATGACGCTAATGATGATGGTGCTGGTGGGAGTGGTGGTGGTGATTGTGATGATGACCATAGTGAAGATGAGAATAATGATAATGATGATAATAATGATCATCATCGTCATCACACTATCATTACCAATATCATCGTCATCGTCATCGTCGTCATCAGGAATGATGGAGAGGATGGTGATGATGATGGTGATGACGATGATGATAATATGATGATGATGATGATGATGATGATGATGACGATGATGATGTTGTTGATGATGATGATGATGATGATGATGATGATGATGATGAAAGTATTGATGACGGTGAAAACGATAGTCATAATTATATGGCACCAAAAGGATGCACATATTCATAATGTATATGTCAAATATATATTACATCTAAACCAACTCTCTCTTTTCTCTTTATATTACAGGACTTCATGTTCTTCGAGAACCCAAAAAATAATAACAACAACTGAGGACGATCTAGTAGTAGGGTCCGTGAAAATAACGAGGCACGAGTATCGTAGAGGATTCAAACAACCAATGAAGAGCTTCTGATAATTGTGACTGAATGAAGTGTTCATTTGCAAACAAACAAAAAACCCGATACAACCATTTTGTCACTCTTGAAATAAAGCTGACATCAAATAAAACAAAAGTTTATAAAGTACCTTAACTAAGGATTTTGTATCAAGACGTATTTTGAAATATGATTAGAATTATGACAATTTTCATATCATTTTGTTTCGGCACATTAAATCGTAATTATCTCGCATTGTTGAAGATTAATTTCTTAATTGGTTTTGCATACCACTTTGAATGTTTTTCATGCATAATTTGACACTGGTAGCAATATCTTTGCGCAACGTGAACCTTTTGATAATATAGTACTTATTGTAAAAAGCGTATTTGAAATGAAATCATTTATACTTAAATTCTTGATCCTATTTCATGTCGTAATTCCACAATGTCCACGGAATTGTAATCAAGAAGCTTACACAATTAAAATAGAATTATACTTATAATTGTACATTTCAGACAACAAATTAAACAGTTTTTGTTGAGTGACTGAACATTATTCATGCATATTTCGACACCAGTATATCATTATCTTTGCACGTCACAACGTTTTGATAACTATTTATTATAAATGATCATATTGTTTGAACGAAAACATTTCATATTTTATTCTGTACCCTTCTATATCCCACCATGTCCACGGAATCATCGTGCAGAAGCTTAAAGGGCCGCTATTAACTTTGTTGACATGTGCAAAAAGTGATGAATGGTTGATTCAATGTATATTGTTGGTATGTCCATTGGGGATTGTGTGAACATCTCATGTTTAATGGACGTTTATATGGCCGAGTAGTGAGCGAAAATGCAAAGTGATATTCACTTACTCATTGAATTGACTTTGTACACGGTTACGACTATCCAGTGAATAGTTTAACTCTTCATTCGTAAATATATCTTTTTTACGAAAGGGAAATTCGAAAAGACAAAACCTGTCCCATGCTTCTGTAATACAACAATGTATGAGGTAACCGCTTGAATTCCATTTGGATTTTAAGGATTAGGACAATGTTACTAGATTCCTGACAAATTAAGTACTCGAGTACAACCATGACAACTGAAGATTTGATATCACATCACACTGGATAATAATGATCAAGATTACACATTTCATGCTATTATTCATGTTTTACTCACGAATTATAATTTATATGTTTCAAATATATGTATGTTTACTAATCATTTAATCCTAGGCATTCATGATTATGCTTATCATGTCATTTTTTATTGTATTATGTATTACTGTATAATTAGTGTAGGAATATGAATGTATTATCTCTGTAATTGATTGGTATTCTCCATAAAATGAAACAACATTATTCGAATGATGGTTACACGATTGTTAAGGTACTTCACGATATCATTGACCATTAGAGTCTTTCAAACAGTATAACAATTCATTTTTATTTCATCATTTAAGGATTATTGTTAACACATTCCATGTAAAAAAAAAATATATTACTGTACACAGATAGATACGAATATTTTTAGATAATAATATACTGAATTGTATGATTAATATTGTTACGAAAACATATATGAATTATGATATGGACGTGTTATTCCAAATTATTACATAAAACATTATAATTTGTATCTTCGTATTTATTTTAATCACCTAATTCAGGGAATTTTGCACTACTCATATTCACATTTTAAAGGTAGTTCAGATTCGTCGAATCAGATGCGCGCCGCCATCTTGCGTACGCGTTGCGAACGGTGCGTAATGCACGTTAGCTCAGTCATTTTATTTCGGCACATTAAATCGTAATTATCTCGCATTGTTGAAGATTAATTTCTTAATTGGTTTTGCATACCACTTTGAATGTTGTTCATGCATAATTTGACACTGGTAGCAATATCTTTGCGCAGCATGAACCTTTGCATAATATAGTACTTTTTGTAAAAATCGTATTTAAAATTAAATCATTATAACTTAAATTATTTATCCTATTTCATGTCGTAATTCCATTATGTCCACGGAATTGTAATCAAGAAGCTTACGCAATTAAAATAGAATTATACATATAATTGTACATTTCAGACAACAAATTAAACAGTTTTTGTTGAGTGACTGAACATTATTCATGCATATTTCGACACCAGTATAGCATTATCTTTGCACGTCACAACGTTTTGATAACTATTTTTTGTAAATGATTTTGTTTGAACGAAAGCATTTCATATTTAATTCTGTACCCTTCTTCTATATCCCACCATGTCCACGGAATCATCGTGCAGAAGCTTAAAGGGCCGCTAGTAACTTTGTTGACATGTGCAAAAAGTGATGAATGGTTGATACAATGTATATTGTTGGTATGTCCATTGGGGATTGTGTGAAAATCTCATGTTTAATGGACGTTTATATATATGGCCGAGTAGTGAGCGAAAATGCAAAGTGATATTCACTTACTCATTGCATTGACTTTGTACACGGTTACGACTATCCAGTGAATAGTTTAACTCTTCATTCGTAAATATATCTTTTTTACGAAAGGGAAATTCGAAAAGGCAAAACCTGTCCCATGCTTCTGTAATACAAGGTATGAGGGAACCACTTGAATTCCATTTGGATTTTTAAGGATTTGGACAATGTTACTAGATTCCTGACAAATTAAGTACTCGAGTACAACCATGGCAACTGAAGATTTGATATCACATCACACTGAATAATAATGATCAAGATTACACATTTCATGCTATTATTCATGTTTTACTCACGAATTATAATTAATATGTTTCAAATATATGTATGTTTACTAATCATTTAATCCTAGTCATTTATGATTATGCTTATCAAGTCATTTTTATTGTATTACTGTATAATTAGTGTAGGATTATAAATGTATTATTTTTGCAATTGATTGGTATTCTCCATAAAATGAAACAACATTATCCAAATGATGGTTACATGATTGTTAAGGTACTTCGCGATATCATAGACCATTAGAGTCTTTCAAACAGTATCAAAATTAATTTTTATTTCATCATTCAAGGAGTATTGTTAACACATTCCATGTAAAACAAAAATTATTACTGTACACAGATACGAATATGTTTTGATAAAAATATACTCAATTGTGTGATTAATATTGTTACAAAGACATATATGAATTATAATATGTATGTGTTATTCCAAATTATTACATAAAACATTATAATTTTTATCTCCGTATCTATTTTAATCACCTAATTCAGGGAATTTTGCACTACTCATAACATCTTATTACATTTTAATCTTTATTGCCCGAGTTTTTACGTTAAAAATGTTCCCCTCCTCTTTGTTAAAACTAAGAACAATAAATACATGTTTATATATATGATATATGAGAATTATGCGTTTTGTGTATAATTGAGTGTTTTTTTTTAGAAACAGTGTTCAATATATTATGTATATGATCGAACCAAGTTAAGTTAGAATCGATGGTTATCCCCAAAAATTTGACAGAATTTTTTTCTAAAAGCAAAATATCATTAATATATAATCTACAATTTACTTTTGGTGAATGAACATTTCTAAAGTATATAAAGTTTGTTTTAGTAAAATTTAAAGATAACTTATTAGACTTAAACCAAACATATATTTTAGATAATTCAACATTTAAGATTGACGTAAGTGTGTCTAAATTGTTATGAGAATAAAATACATTAGTGTAGTCTGCATAAAATATAAATGTTAAAAGTTTAGATGATTTTACAATATCATTAACATATAACAAACATTTATAAAGGACCTAGAATCGATCCCTGAGGGACGCCACAAGTTATAGGTAATCTACTCGACTCTTTAGATTGAAAGTATACATACTGTTCTCTATTTAACAAATAATCTTTAAACCATAATAAAGCAATACCCCTTACTCCATAAAAGTGTAATTTATCAATCAATATTTTATGATCAATACTATCGAAGGCCTTACTAAGGTCCATGAAGATGCCTACAGTGTGTTCCTTATTAGCCAATGATGTAATAATTTTATCATAAAGTTGAATAATTGCGTGATCTGTCGAATGATGCTTTCTAAAACCAAACTGATTAGGAATAAGTAAATCATTACTATTTAAAAAATCATAAAGTCGTTCCTAAATAATTTTTCAAGAATTTTTGAGATAGCCGGTAAAAGGGAAATAGGACGATAATTAGTTACTAATGAAGAATCATCTTTTTTATATATTGGGATTATTTTAGAAATTTTCAGTAAATTTGGACAAACACCAAGTGTGATCGATAAGTTAAAAATATATGTTATTGGAGAGACAATATTATAAATAAAATTTTTTCAATAAATTCACACTTATCCCATCATAACCAGTCGATTTAGTGGATTTTAAAGACTGTACAACTTTAATAATTTCGTGAGAGGATGTTGGTCGAAAAAATATAGATTTATAAAATGGTTCATCCAAATATTGTTTATAACTATTTTGATCAATATCAAATTCTGATGCTAAATTTGGACCTATATCATTAAAATATGAATTAAACATATTTGCAATTTGTACTGGATTATTTATTTCCTGGCCATCTTTAAAAAATGATTTAGGAGTATTATTTTTTAGAACCAATCATATCTTTAACAATTTGCCATATTGAAGCATTACTTGTCTTATTCATGTCTATTTTATAGACAGTTTACGTGAAAGTCGAATTATTGAAGTTAATTTATTTCTATAAGTTTTATAATTACTGTAATTCTCATCACTAGCCTTTTTAAGACTTTTCTTATAAAGTTTATTTCTAGTTTTTATCGACTTTAAAATCCCTTTTGTGATCCATGGATTTTTAACTTTCTTATATTTTGTTCGAACAAGTGGAATATTTTTATCATAATAATTTTGTAGCTTATAATTAAATTTTTCGTAAGCCTTATTAACATCATTTTCCTCAAATACATCGAGCCATTGCTCTTGACATAAATCAATATTTAAAGAATCAATATTAAAAGAATTTTCTCTTCTATGCATTTTTGGTATATTATTCAATAATCTATGAACATTAATTTTCTGCTTAGTAATACTAAAAATAGGCAAGTGGTCAGATATATCATAATACAAAATACCATTTAAACATTCCTTATTAACATTATTTGAGAATATATGATCAATTAAGGTTGATGATGTTTTCGAAATCCGTGTGGGTTTATTAATATGAGGGAGGATGCAACGAGTAAGATAATAGAATGTTATTTAATTTCAAACTATTATTTTGAAGAGGAGGTAAAATGTTTATGTTATAATAAACATCTTTATTTTCACCAATAATTGTATGAAGAGATTCATCTAAATTATCTAAAAATGTCTCTATCTGATTATTAGGAGGTCTATAAACTACGCCTATTAAAATATGTTTACCTAAATCATTTATAACTTCAACAAAAATGTCCTCTGCACCTTCAATATGAATATATATGTCGTATTCGAATATTTAACTGATTACATAAATAAATAGCTACTCCGCCACCTCTACCTTCTTTGCGGTCAGCACGGACCATAGTATAATTATCAAGATTAAATACAGGAGGGGAGTTTGCGTTAAGCCACGTTTCAGTGACACCTATTACAGAAAAATTAAACCTAGGAATTACAGAGAAAAGTGTGTTTAAATCATCATAAGGGCCATTCTTTGAAAAGTGAAACTTTTTTGGAAAAATTTAAGTTTTATTTTTCTGTAGTTTTGTTCCATTTTTGGAATGATCCATGTGTAAAGTTTCATGAAATACATGATTTGAAGTTTAAAATGAAACTTTTTTACTCATTTGCATAAATTTACATATTTCAATATTTTTCTAATAATCATAATTCAGAAAATAATCAAGATATCAAAAGGATAATTAGCAAGCTCATTCTTCTCACTTTCCTGTACAGGTTGATACCAACTTTGTAAAAATTCAACCTTTCATTCTTTTCTAAACCCGATATTATAAAATTCCCATTTTTCCATTCATATTGTACATGTCACACACGTGACCACCCCAAAATGTCACACACGTGACCAGACGTTGCCACATAATTAAGTACTATAAAAAACAACGGTTTGATATAATTCTCATTCATTGCTATTGTTGTACTTACAAATGTATAGTACTTCTCTGGTAATAAGATGAACATTATAGCTATTCATATTTTAAAGAATTTTCCAAATGAAATTTAGTTATGAAAAAAGCGCTCCGTGCGAAGTCACACACGTGACCCATGCCATTTGACCTCTGACATTGAGTTACGTAATCCTTATAAAATCTT
>JBAMJV010003891.1:0-29093 GCA_037951105.1 Echinarachnius parma | reverse complement strand
ACACTATGCATGATCCAACAACAAGGCCAAGAGTTACGGGTCTCGAGGGAGCGAAGCGACTGAGGGCTGGGGCAGAGGGGGGAGGGGGTACCCCCTCCCACGGTAAGGAAGATTTTGCATACTTGAAATGGTGCAATATGGTGCACGTCATGCCATACCTTTGAAGGAAATTTAGAATCTGAGTTAACTTTCATGATTCGAAAAAAAAGAATAAATGTTTATGCTCTCATCAGATGCTTACAGTTCAAACATAATAATATTTACACAAACATGTCACAAATTGTCAAAAATGCCATATTTTAAAGGGACTTGTCCAAATCCTCAAAATCCAATTGAAATTATAACAGTTCCCTCATGACTTGTTGCAGTGGCGTAGCTACGGGGGGGGGGGGGGGGGGCACGGGGGGGGCCTGTGCCCCCCCCCCCCCCCAATAATTGTGAAAAAAAATAGAAAACATAAGGGGCCATTTTTTTAAAAACAAAGAAATACATAAGGTGTGCCCCCCCAATAATTTTGCGTGCCCCCCCCCCCCAATCAGTCCGACCACGCTACGCCACTGACTTGTTGTATTCTTTCGGTTTCAGTTTCGGTTTTTCAAATTTCCCTTTCGTTAAAAATATATTTACGATTGAAGTGTTTAGATGTTAAAATTATCCAACGGATCGTCAAACCGTGTACAAAGTGAGTGCAATGAGTCGGTGAATTTTGATTCATTACTCGGCCATATAAAGTCCATTTAACATGTTTAAAGGGATAGTTGATTTTTGGTAGAGAGGGCGCTACACATGATATTCTTTTGTGCGATAATACAAAACTGAGTGTAAAATTTGAAAGAGCATAATATTTTAGTGACAGAACAAACTTGATATGATCAAAATCGGTTCAGACACGGCCGAAATATCGATAAACGTAACTTTGTAATAAATGTGGGGCCCCACAAATATTAGCTAATTTTGAACCAAGGCCGTTACAATTTTTTGTTGACATGCTTCCTCATTTCAAAAAATTTCAAAAGAAGTTTTTTAATAGTTGTTGTTTATTTCTATATCTAATCACTATTTGTACGAACCTTCACATGCATAATATTTTATTTAAAATGGTTTAAACTAATGTATTTTTTTAAAGAGAGCGCCATCTTGAGTTTGAACCCCTCTGTTTGAATGATAAAAGGCTTTTTACCTAGTCGTTTGTGATTTTAAATTCTTTTCAAGCATGGTAGAGTTATTAGTAGAACTATTAGTTAGTAATGTAATGGTGCAGGTTTTTGTTACTAAAATTCAGTTTGACCAAAACTGTACTTTCTTTACCAGAACTCCAATCCCATTAACTAGAAATGTTCACACAAAACTTAGTGGACATATAAGATAACAATAATATATATTGTATTAACCACTCATCACTTTGTGCAAAGTTACTAGATCCATTTAAACACAAAGTAGCAATATACAGTAAGTCCCTTGACTTAGTTACTAAGCAGGGGTGGGCCTGCCTTGGCCTGACATACTATTGCAAACGCTCATAACATAATACATGACCCTGGGTATCATTACGAGACGCATCTCGCGCTCGATTTTGTATTTTGTAACATACTTTAACTTGATGGAAGTGCTTATTGATATATTATTATCAGTCATAATCAGGGGCGTAGACAACGGGGGGGGGGGGGGGGGTGAGGGGGATGCACCCCCCCCCCCCCCACCTCACAAGGTGGGGGGATGGCATGTACAATCATCCCCCCCCCCCCAGGTTTTAGGGAATAATATATATTTTGTTGTGTGTAGGAAAGAAAACATTAGTTGTACGAGCTAAGATTTGTTAATTCTAGCGTTAACAAAGTGATTTATACATCCATTTTCAATTTTGCTGCGCGAACAGATTATCTCAGTTTGTTGTGTAACTTGCGTGTGGTCTGGGGTGAGTATTTCTTCTGTATACCGGGCCACGTAGTTCCAGTGTAGGCTTGCATTGACGTGCACCAAATTGCACCATTTCAAGTATATAAATGCAAAAAACCCTCCATATTTGGCTCTGCCCCAGCCCTCGGTTACTCGGTAGCTTCGCCCCTCGGGACTCATTCTTGGCAATAGGCTAATTGTTGTGAGATCATACATAATGTGGCATAATTATGGTGATGTTGGAACCGTGTTGGAACCCCCCTCCCAAACCCTACCCCGCTCAGTAATTTCGCTCCATGTGTTGGGGTGCATAATTATTTATTAGTGTGTCAATTATTTGATTTCTTCGTGCAAATATATTTAAAATTTCTGGTCGATCAAATCATAACACGCTTTCCCAGATACAGTCAATTTTAAGCCCGAATTTCCTATCTAGGTGGGCACCAGATTGCACAATTTCAAGTCCAAAAATGCAAAAACTCCCTACCGTGGGAGGGGGGACACCCCCCTCCCACATCCTCCCCCCGCTCAGTCACTTCACTCCCTCGGGCTTGGTCGACGCTTCGCTCCTTCCAATGTCTTACTCTCACAATTTGGCAGCACTGTGAGTGTGGTTGGGTATGAGCCCCACTGACCTCTACTAGAGTAGAGGTCAGTGATGAGCCCCCTACACACACAAAATCTCGAGCCCCCACAACATGCTTCCGGCCCGCCTGGTCACGACCATCTAAACATCTACCCCCCCCCCCCCCCCGACCTCTGAGCCACTGAGAGGGCTTTCAAGCAATTTCCCCGGTCTTGAACAATTTTGACAGGCGGTCTCGGGCGCGAACAAAAAATGGTCGAACGGCAAATCATCCCCCTGGCCAGGTGTAAGAACCTGTCTACACCAATGGTCATAATGCACGCGCGAACGTTGCTAAACTACTTATACGAGTAGTAACTAACGGTAAAATTGACATATTGCGCGATCGGTATCTAATCTAGAGCATGATGGCGCATCTCCGAACCAGAGATGCGGTTCGAACCAGGCCTTTTTCTTTGTGTTATACTGTTCTAACGGCACTGTTGTTTTAATTATGTTTAATCATTTTGTATCAAGCATGAATATTCAGTTGTTGTTTTTTTTTGGGGGGGGGGGGCTCCCGGGGAGAAATGTTATGGGGCACGTGCCCCGGCCCCCAGCCCCCCCCCCCCCCCCCGTGACCCCGTAGCTACGCCCAGGCCTGCCGTAACCTGCGATGTTCCAACAAAATAGGACATTGCTTGTGGTGGAGCTTGTGCACTCTCTAGCTCTGTGAACATTTTGAAGAAACGCCCTCTTTAGTCAATTATCTTATATATGCGCGGCTGCTTCAAAACAAAAAAATATCTGAGTGATTGTCCTGATCCGTGATTCTTGAAGAAAAATTACTGTATTGAATTATATTGAACTGCAGTGCCTAGACATCTCAAACAAAACATGAAACGGAAATTCCCTCGTTCGAAGATTCGGACTATTATCAAAAGAACATCTCCGAATGCAAGGCTCGGGAAGAATGCGGATATTTTGGTAAGTTAATTAAGTGATCGACAATCGAGTAATCGACGTAACATTGCCCCACTTATTCGATTTTATGTTGGCTCGGAATATTATTACTTAATTAGGCTATCCATCGTCTTGATTAGATCGACAAATCTATCGCTTTCATGGCCTGTTTGACATTATTATTGTCATTTTCACTGTCGGCATTCTAGCAATCCATCGATCGGCCGGCGATAATTCACTGAATTATTCAGTTTCGTACTCCACATATTATTATTAAATAAAATTTTACTCAAAAAAATTAGTTTCGATCATGTCGATCACTCGCTGGAGTCACTGTTTTCTTATCCCTCACACTCACAGGTCTGTCGTAATATTTTGTTTTAATAGACATCTCCCCCAATTTACTTGAATACGCACAGCAAAGACAAGTCAAAGACCATGAAGACTGCAACAAACAAAGTCAAAAGTTGTTTTAATTTAAAAATGGCGCTGCAGAAGAAAGCTCGAAAAAAGCTTGAATTATCAAAGTCAAAAACTTTGCTTTCAGAGTCAGACTGGTAATGTGTATCATTGGTAACTTTAAAAGTTTCAATTAACCCCTTGACCACAGGAACCGAGTGGGTTGTGTACAAAGTCTATATCACATCTACAAAGTAAATGGTTCACTCGGGTGAACCATTTACACGCAATATATGCTAATGAGCGGGAGATAACAATACCGACCATTCGTACACTGTTGCGTTCACCAGTTGAACGCTGTGTTGTAGGACGCATCGGTAAGGAAAACGGACGGGAAATAATCATTTTATTTCTACATTTTCCGGTGTTCAAAACAACAAAGTTGGTAATTGTTATCAAAGTATATGAATTGTGGATCACATAAACAAATTATTTTTTTTGCATTTGCTGGTAAATTGAGGGAGAAATCAGCCGACAAAAGTGTTTGTTTCCGTTGGATAGTGCAGCTGGCAGAAGAAGATGATCTCCGCACAACACTATTGCAATGTACCTATGTGTGGTCTATATGAGGATTTCATAAACTCGTAGGGAACGGGTTAAGGCAAACCAGTTAATGTTTTCTTGAGTTTTCAAGTAAAATTTCAAAACGTATGATTTTACTTGTCCGAAAGGGCCAGTAAAAAAGTACCAGTATATAGCAAATAGTAAGTGTGGCTGCTTATTTGTTCCTGCAACTTCTAATTTTTTGCTACCTTTTAATGACTTCAAAATAGGTGGAAAATACCTATTTTGAAGTCATTAAAAGGTAGCAAAAAATTAGAAGTTGCCAATTTAATTAGGGAACAAATTAGATCGACATATCTATCACTATCATTGCCTCGACATTATAAATTATTTTTTGAACGGTCGGCTGCTAGAAGCAGCCGACCATTCAAAATACAATTTATAATGTCAAGGCAAATGATAGTGATAGATTTGTCGATCTAGGAACAAATAAGCAGCCACACTTACTATTTTCTATATACTGGTACTTTTTTACTGGCCCTTTCGGACAAGTAAAATCATACGTTTTGAAATTTTACTTGCTCTCTTTCTTCTAGTCTAATCTAGATGAGACTCACAGTAACACATGAAATTACATTGTTCTCTTGTAGTTGCCTGATCGGGCAAGCAACCTAGACAATTTTTGATATTTTACTTGCCCGACGCCAATTTATGATAACTAAAAACAGGAGATTGCCATCGTTAGTATAGCATAGTTTGTAACTTAAAGTGATGCCTGTAAAGTGTCAGATATTGCACAAAATGACATTTGAGACTTCAATCCTACATCAATATCATTGTAAAATACAATTGAAAGATTTGTGAAAGTTTGAAAGAAAACGAACACTGTTTACCTAGTGAAAAAAACGAATATTGAGTTCATATTTTTTCACCGAATACTGATGGTCTGCCATACTTTTGTCGTAGTAATGAATGATCCGTTTGAGATATTCGCACCCGTGTATTTTTACACACATAGTACATAATTCATGGAATTTGAACTCGCTCGGCTCAAAGTTCAATCTCCGGAATGTTCTCACGGGTGCTGCATGCGGACTTTCTCTGCTGAGACAATTGTACTTTTTTTCAATTGCGTTGATTAACGCTTTAGAAATAATGATTTTCAATGATAATTATCTTCATACTAAAGGGACATTTGAAAATATCAAACCCTATTTTATTCTTCTCTTACCATAAGCTAAACAACACGGTAGAAGAGAAACGATGAAGCTCCAAGTAATTATCGTGGATTTGGACACTTTACAGGTATGACTTTAAGGGAAAATATAGAAATCATAACTGCATAATATAAATGTAATCATTTGATTAACTTGCCTTTAAAAATTTGTATTTAAAATTGTTTCAAGTGAGGGGTCAATTCATTTATGTAGAATCTTTTTTTTACATTTCACGATTCTGCAGATATTCTTGGACTACATGATGTTCCTGCGGAGAATGGCGATAATGTCAAACATGGAAGCCCAGGAGAATAGAGAGAACGCCCTGTCACCACTCCATATCCAACATGTTGTCAAGGTTGGGAACTTTTTAAAATATTTAGAAATATGAATCAAATTAAATTATGAATGTTGAGCTGATATATCAATAAATATGTACTTCCAGATTTGAAGGGTTCATACATATGCAAAATTAAATAAAGATATATGATCATTTAGAGATGATTGCGATGAAACCTACCAAAAAACAATCAAAATATCAAGAAAATATGTGATAGTTTTTTATCATATCTTCAAAACTATGTCTTAAAGGGATAGTTGAGTTCTGGTAAGGAGAGTACAGTTTTGGTGAAACTGAATTTTAGTAACCAAAACCTGCATCATTACATTACAAACTAATAGTCATAACTAGAAAGGAACACAAAATTACAAATGACGTAGTAAAGATCATGTTATCATTCAAAAAGAGCCGTTAAAACGTAAGAGGGCACTCTCTAAACACTCATCGGTTTAAACCATTTTGAATAAAATATTGTGCATGTGATACTTTGTTGAAATAGTGATTAGATAGAGAAATAACCAACAACTATTTAAATACCTATTTTGTAACTTTTTGAAAAGAGGAAGCATTTTTTAAAAATATTTAACGGCTGGTTCAAAATTCTCTAATAAACCTGGGGCCCCAGGTTTATTACAAATTGTTATATTTATGGATATTTCAGCCGTCTCTGAACTAAGCCTGAGTCATGTCGGAATGTTTTTGTTCCGGAATCCGCCGGTGTTGTGCCGGTCGGAATCCGGTATTCCGATAAAAAAAAACCTGCCAATGAATGATACGGAACGTTCACGCACTAGAAGGTCTGCCATAACTTCGGCAGCGCAGGCAAGCCCCGCGCTGCGAGACAAGCCAACTTAACTGCCTTGACCTTGCATTTTTCAAGTTGCACTCTTAAAAAGTGCCGAAAAGGAACTAAAATGTAAGATTATTACGATTAAGATCGCACCTATTCTAGACTCTTATTTTACTTATACGAGAACAATTACCTGCAAAAACAGCAACAAAAAAAAAATGCGCTGATTATATCTCAAACATTTTCTAACTCCTCGAACCTGCATGTGTACTGAAGCTTACATCATATCAGTACAACGACACGAATAAGTCAACACTAACACTTCACTTGTATACTTTGCGTGCAGCTTATCGGGTCTTTTTTCTTACGCGAGATATCCATCCGCCGGGAATTGGGGAATTCCCCATATTCCCGGCGGATGGATATCTCGCGTAAGAAATGAGACCCATAACCTGCACGCAAAGTATACGAGTGATATGGCGGGCTGTACCGATAGAGGGCGGACTGGATGTCAACGTTTGAGAATTGTTTAATCCATGTGCAGTATATAATTACGTACATGGGTGACATGGTACGGCGCAGCTCTGAGTGATAGCAGCTAGCTGCGGGGCCGGGGCGCGCCGGGGTAGCTAGTCTACGACGTCGATCGTATGCCGTACTCGCCGCACCGCTCGCTAGATCGGCTGTCATAATAAACGCAGCGGATTTCTTGTCGTTGTAAGTTGCATTCGACATCGTCTTTCTTGTACTTTTTTGTCATTTGTTTTCTTCTGGTAGTTTTCTACTACAAAATATGAAAAAAGAGGTTTTCCGCGATTTTCATCGGAATACCGGAATGGAGAAAACCAAACTGGAACACGCACACACCGGACGGATTCCGGTATTCCGTCCGTTCCGACCCAGGCTTACTCTGAACCGATTTTGATCAAACAAAGATGATTTTATTATTTAAATATTATGCTCTTTCAAATTTTACACTCAGTTTTTCATTACCTCACAAAAAAAAAAAGTAGTCTAGCGCCCTCTCTACCAAAACTCAACTATCCCTTTAATACTAAATCAGTAAGGTATTTCTAAATTATTTGATGGAAGCTTTATCAGTGCTGGAAATTATTTGTTTTGCGGTACTGCCCAGTCGGGCAAGTAAAATAAGATTGATCAAATTCTAGTGGCCCCAAACGAAGAAAAACATAACAAATTATGTTCTATTTTTCGGGTAAGTGGAATTTAGGCCGAGCGATACAATTTGGTGGCCAGAAGATAATTTTTAGTGGCCCTGGGCCAGCGGGCCTGTGCTAATTCGAGGCATTGTTTATCTAAAGAATGGTTTTTATTAGTTTTTACATGAGAAATCTTCATTTTTGTTGACACATTTTCCCCCTACCCCTTTTCTATTAAATCCCCTCCAGGAAGTCTTACGGGAGTTCAAGGGCTGAGGAGCAGCTGTTCTCAACTACAAACATGTCATCAACTTGGACTCATTTATTCCATGGGGGAAGAGGTGGTATACAACCGTCATGTATTCATCCACTCCACCGGAATAACTACCCCTGTCATCCAGGAAGTCTTATGGGAGTTCAAGGGCTGAGGAGCAGTTGTTCTCATCTACAAACATGTCATCAACTTGGACTCATTGGCCCATATTCACAAAGGAGGTTTGTACAAACCCCGGTTCAAACCGCGGTTTACATCTATGGAATGCCAATTGTAAACTGATGGAGAGAGAATGTGTACCATCAACATTGTTAACAAGTAAGGAATTTACATTCTCTCTCCATCAGTTTACAATTGGCATTCCATAGATGTAAACCTTGGTCAAACCATGGTTTGAACAAACCTCCTACAAACCTCCTTTGTGAATTCCACCCATTTATTCCAGGGGGAAGAGGTGGTATACGACCGTCATGTATTCATCCACTCCACCGGAATAACTACCCCTGCTGTCATCTACAAGACCAAACTGTTATTTCTGGTAGATTTCCCCCAATCTAGATAAGTAATTGGCAACGTGCCAATCAATGGCCACCAGAAATTTCATTTGGCAATAAGCTAAGAAACATGAGGCAGTGATAGGAGTCTATCCAGTGCAGAGTCGAACTACACATTTTTTTTTTTTGCTGGTGCACCCTACAGTAATGGTTACCGTATTCGCCGGCGTAATCGCCGCATCCGCATAAAGGCTGCATGCCGACTTTGAGCATTGAAATTGAAAAAAAAAAAGTGGGAGAAAAGTGCGCTAGGAAAACTGCCGACAAAAAAAAGCGGGAATAACGGCGGGAAACCAGAAAATCGGCTGGGAAAATGTGCCAAATTTAAGCATGAAATCGGCGGCGCATTCTTGGCCAGGGTAAACATAGACAATTTGGCTATATAATGTTTTTTCACGCAATACAATACAGTGCAATGCAACCAATAGTCCCACACCTGCTGAAATGTGTTGTTTTGAGGCCAGTCAAGAGTGAAAATTTGACTATCGCCGCGTATGCGCCGCACCCCAACTTTGCAGGGTTTTTTTGAGGAAAAAGTATGCGGCGATTACGCCGGCGAATGCGGTATGTTTAACATAAATGTTGAATATATTTCAAGATGTGACTGAATTAAACAATTATCAACAGAATGGAGGCGTTGTTACAAGTTTTGTAAATGTTATTTTTGTAATATTTAAGTGTATAATAGTAATAGCACATCAGGGCTCCATAGTAACCTTTTTGCCATTCTCTGTCCAATAGTAGTAGTTTTTTTGTTTGTTTTGTTTTAAAGCTTTAAAACATTTAGAGACAACTTTTAAACGTTTGGTAAAATAAACATAAGAAATAGGCACTAAGTCTATCTGATGTGTAACTTTGGCCACCTGTAAGTGAAGCTAAAGGGGAGAGTCCTTGAAATCATTGGGGAAGATTTGATATATTACTTATGAAAAGAACTTCCAGTGTATTAAAAGTTATTATGCTCAATGGTTGATCACCGGTCTGGCAATCCGTAGGTCTCGAGGTTGGATTCCCGGAGAATCCTATTTTTCTTTGCTCATTTTCAATCATTCAAAATATTTCTAGTCAGTTTTCTTTATATGTTTGAATTCAAAAGTTACTTGTGAAAGAAACAAAGACGCGTAATTTGAACCAAATTATGTTCGCAACAGCGCCAGATCACAGATGGGGGCCACCCTTTTTAAAAGAGACAAAATACATGAATAAATAGATCAATAGATAAATCCTGTTTTGATATTGAGCTGAATACATAGCTGGCCTGAAAATTTAAATTTCATTTTGAGTGGCTGCTTTTCAAATTTGTGTTTACCTGCAAATATACTACCGGTACTTAGAAATTAGTTTTTCATTGAACTCTATGTGAGCATTCATGTGGGCTCTTTTTGGCATTTCAAGGGGGGGGGGGATGTTTCATGAAGATAAGTTAAACTTATCCCCAAGTTGGACCTTGGAAAGCTGTTAGTTCTTAGTAAAATTGTTTGAACAGTTCCTTTAAAAGGCGTATTTTGATTTAAATCAGTAACATTTGTTATTATCAAGGAGCCTTGAAGTTATTGATGTTAATTTTTGTTGGAAGTTTCAAATACTTTTTTGCTTGTATTTTTTTGCTTTTGAATTATGTTTTATTCCAAGGCTACAATTACAAATGGCTTTCCATACTTGTTGGGTCCAACTTTAGAGCCAAGTTCAACTTGGAATCTTTGTGAAACTCCCCAGGTACTGAATCATCGAACGCCTGTGTTACTTTTTCTTGGTAATACTCCATATTTATTTTTAACCTACTGTATTAATTGTACATAATACATTTTAACATATTTTGTATGTATGATTGATAAACATGTTAAAATGTCACAATAAAGTATTTATATATATTGAAATAATGTTTCTGGGCATTCCTTTCTTGATGACCTTAAAGGGATCAAGTAACCTTGTCGAAATCCGCAAAATTGTCTTTGAACTTCTTATAGCGGTTCTCACATACCCGATTGTATTCGTATTAGATCTAACAATAGAACCATGGATCAGGTTTTGTTTTTTCAAATTTCTCTTTCATTATGAAGTTATAATTATATGATTGATTGAAGTGTTTGGATTTTACAAATTTCTATTGGAGAATTCAAACTGTGTACAAAGTCAGTGTAACAAGTTAATGAATATAAATGTGTGCGTTTTTGCTAATTACTCGGTCATAGAACACTCATTTACAGTTTAACCTCTTTACAACAAGCTGTTACGAGGCACCTGATATACATGTATAGCGAGGTTATTTCACAGGTCCAAGTTCTATGTATTTGATTGTTTTAAGCCCTGATACATTGAGACATCTGATATACTTTGTAAATTCAATGGACCCAACATGCTCGTTATAATGAGGTTTCACTATACCATGGAGAATTTTCACACATCACTCAGTGGACGTATCAGATCACAGAAATGATTTGCCAGTTTTTGCACATGTCGACTGACAAAGTTACTAGATCCCTTTCAATTTATATTCTATGGCCAGGTACAGTAATGAGCAGAAATGCAAAGTGATATTTGCTAACTTATTGCACCGACTTTGTACACAGTTATTACTTTCCAGTGGATAATTACAAATCTGAACACTTCAATCATAAATATCCTTTTTACGAATGGGGAATTCAAATACACAAAACCTGTTCAATGATTTTATTGTTAAAACAAAGTTACTGTACAAATGCAACAATTAACGATTGAACCACTAGAGTTCAGATTTTTGGATTTGGACAATGTTACTAATGTCCCATTTTAAGTTCATATGCATACAATTTTAAATTACAAATACACAATCTTTTTTTCTGTTACATTCTGAATCATTAATTTTTAATTTGTTTTAAACTTGGGGCCTATAAATACTGAAAATCTAGCTTGAGATTTGATTGATTGGCATGCTTATGTTTTGAGGTGAAATTTTGTATTAGAGCGTGTGCATCAGCTGAAGTCGAGTCCAGACTAGACTGATTTTGATGGTCTCGTGGTTCAAGACTCGGAGCCAAGTCACAATGTAAAACAAATGGGAACATTCTACTGTATTTTGTTTGGGACCCGGACTCTGAACTTGTGGACTCGACTATAACCCTGGTGTGCATTGGGTTTGTGGTGTGAATTGTGATGTTGTCGACTTTAATGATTTGTTGTAATTTCTTCAGGTTTTTACTATCTGTGTGTATGCGAGTCGTTTGGTGGAAAGGGCTTAATCTTCTGTGGGGGATTTTGTTCATACCCCCCCCCCCCCCCCCCCTACACACACGCACGTGCACACACATACACACATCACACACACTTTCCTCTCTGCCAGTGTACGTGTTGGCACAAGTTATATGGTGGGGATCTTTAATTTTAAATACACCCCTTTGTATAGCTGGTTATTTGTTACTTACTTTATTCTTTGTATGCAGGAAAAACTTTGCATCTAGTCTATTATACAAAATTTTGTCATGTAAAATGCACCTATTTTTATTGTATTATTTGGCGAAAAATTAATGTACCAATTTCTGAAATCCAGAATGCCCTTTTCATTTCAATTGTTATTACGGTTAAAGAAGATTTAGTTTTCTCTTTTGAATTAAGAATGCTACCAAGTGCCGGTTTTATGGACATGTTAGATTGTTACGTTATTTAATATTGGGATTGGGAGTACGGTACATCTTTGAAAACTTTCTTGAAAATGTTGGGGCTCTAAAAAGAGCCGTTTGGGTTCGTAAAAGGCAAAGCCACGCCTTAAGTTAACGAGCGGTGGTGTACTTGGTGACGGCCTTGGTGCCCTCGGAGACGGCGTGCTTGGCCAGTTCACCGGGGAGGAGGAGGCGGACTGCGGTCTGGATCTCCCGGCTGCTGATCGTGCTTCGGCGGTTGGCGGTGGTCAGGCGGCTAGCCTCGCTGGCGATGCGCTCGAAGACATCGTTGACGAAGCTGTTCATGATGGACATGGCGCGGCTGGAGATGCCAGTGTCGGGGTGGACCTGCTTCAACACCTTGTAGACGTAGATGCCGTAGCTCTCACGTCGACGACGACGACGCTTTGTGACCACGGCGCGGCGACGGCCTCCCTTTCCTGCCTTCTTGGCTCCCTTGCCACGCTTGGCCGGGCTAGACTTGCGGGGACTTCCCTTCTTCGGGCTTCCTTTTGACGGGCTCTTCGGCATGTTGATTGATGTATTGTATTCGGATTGAAGATTGAAGATCAAAGACGAATGATTGGTTCGGCGAGATGAAACGCTATTTATTAGCCATTGGTATGCAAATGAGGTTTCTGCTGCACGTTGGCTCGCGCGCGACCCATGCATCGATTCAGCAAATCAGGGTGTAGGAGGTAACTTCTGTCCAATGAACGTCGAGTACCAATCACGCAAGTATTATGCAGATGAGATTCTCCGCTCGTGCCAGATACAATTTGCATATGCCGCCTTTTTCATCAGAGAGTTCTGAAACTCATTTGCATAAACGACTTTTACCCGCCCTTTTTAGTTACTGTGTATGGTACTTTTTTTTAATGATAATTGTGCAGAACACATCAAAATAAGAAATAACAAAACAATTCAATAATTTTCTAATTCTTTGAATTACTTTATTGCCTAGGAATTAAATCAGAATTTATTGCTAGTTGCTACCCTTTTCTTGAATGCAGGTCCAAAATAACGATATTGAACATTTTCTTATATCAACCGACTTACGTTTCAACTTCACTTTTAATTGTCAAACTAATTGTAGTATTGTAAAGGTAAAATGAGTACTAGGACTGGGCCGGTATTGAATTCCTTACATCAAAATTAAACTTACGCAGTTTCACTTACTTTATGGTTTAAGTACATTACTTAGCCAACATTTGATTAATTCATCAACTGAAAATCTTGCCTAAATTTTGATGTCATAATATATTACATTTAGATTTTCTTTTAATTTTATTGTAAAAGTAAAAGTCGAAAACGATTTTAATTCAAGATAAGTAAACCAACAGGCTAGGAAAATGCTAAGTACAATTTTTGTTATAACTTAAACTAAGTATGATAATTGTTTAGTTCAGGTATTAACTTCCAGCCGTATTAACAATGTAATTACATATTTGTTCTAAGAAGGCACTTTGAATAGGGTATAAATGTTAAGAATCAAGAAATTTTGTTTTTATTTTAATCGGGTCACAAATTATTATCTTTAGTAAATGGAATTAAAAAGTATGAACGTTACTCCGCGAAATGACCGAAAGAGCCAAAATAATCTTTAATTTTTGTTGGCCATACTGAACTGCATTTTAGAGTTATGTCTTATGAACGATCAAAATTCAGTTTAGACAGTGTTTAAAGTTTACTGATGCTTTAGGCATAAACTTTAGTCGAATGGTGTATCATAGTGTTATAACTTATACACATGATTATTTATTATTAATATTATTAGTATTTAATAACTACATTATTATAATTATAATATTTGTTATTATTAGTATTATTATTTTTATAATTTGTATTACTGTATTTTTAAAAATTTTAATTGTAGTAGTAGTAGTAGTAGAAGTAGTAGTATTAATACCAATATTACTATTATAATTATAATTATTACAATTATTCTCACTAAATCATAATATGTTTTCCCGTTTATTTTCACACCATGTTCATTCAAATTAAAACAAATGTCATTACGCCCGCGACAAACTTTCCTTGACTGTTTTTTTTTTAAATTATGATTGTTATTATTATTATTGCTGTTGTTGTTATCATCATTAATACTACTACTAATAATAATACTGATAACAACAATATATTTGTATTAATATTAGTATTATTATTATTATTATTATTATTATTATTATTTTTATTATTATCAATATTGTTATTATTATCATTATTATTATTATTATATTTATTATCATTATTATTATAATATAATTATTATTATTTTTTTAAATTTTTTTATTTGTATTATAATATTATTATTATTATTGTTATTATTATTATCATTATCCGTCAACGGACTTGCATAGTGTTACAAAGTAAACCAAGCAATAGCAATTGCAAATAGCAAATTATTCCAATTCTATACACGCGTATCGTGTATCAAGAGAGCCTCTCTGGTGTATCCTAGATTTTAATGTTATTATTATAATATTATATATCTGAGTAATTTTTATAATTATTACGGAGTTATTGTTATTGTTATTGCTGTCATAACAATCATGTTCATAATTAGTATAGGCCTATGATCAGTGCTACAGTCTTTTTAAAAATAAAATAAACATCAATCAGCATTATATGGTCGCGGTATTTCTTTTTATAACCGTACACTAAACAGTAATACGTATAATTACAGTTTCTATTTCAGTTAATAGTGTGCATTATCGGTGCATTATCTGATAAATCAAACACAATTGCACTTAATACATTTGCTATTTACAGCTTGTCTAAGTAAAATATATATGAATTATGTACAATATTCAAGTGAATGGTACGGAAAATACAAGGGCAATCACATAATGAATTAATATGAAGAGTTTAATTCCAAAAGGCGCTAAATCCACTTGTTCAACTTTGGAGAGAAAAACATGTTTCTTTGTTTGTATTCATTTTGTGAACATGCATGCCTATGGGAATATGAAAATAGAACGTTCCATATTTTGATTACGTAACCTTTCCTAAAGTTTGGATTTTTAGATCTATATACATACCGTTAACCCCATTTTTTTGTTATGGAAAGTGGACTTAGCGCCTTTTGGAACTGTACAATAATTATCAGGCTTGGTCCCGTTGCAGAAAGAGATGTTAATCGATTGTAAAGTTGCAATGGATTGTAAGTCAGATCATGTGATTTAATGCTCAATTCTGATTGGTTCAAAGGTGCATAATTATTGTTCTACTTATACAATTAATTGCAACTTTAAAATCGATGGCATAAATCTTTCTGCAACGGGGCCTATATCCGTCATGTCAGCATGTTACTTAATGTTCAATCAAATTACTTCTTATAACACGATATAGATACTGCAGCGCTATGTACAAAAGCTTTTTTTTGGGACCGAATTTTGATCTTCTTTTGAAATTATTGATTAAATTTGCAACACAACCACACCAAACACAAATGTACACTTTTCAGCTATCTCCTGCGTCAATATGGATACAATCCATGCTATATATATTTTTTAATTACAGTATTTACAATAAAAAGTTCCAATAGTTCTATTTTAATAACCTGTTCCCTTGTGCGATCCACATGGACGCCCCCTGGACGCCTATGAACTGCAGAATAATGCGCTATATATACCGTGACATTTTTCAAAATGACACAAAAGTCATGAAATACGTGAGGTTTATTACTTTAAAGTGTTATTTTAACACCCCTTTATAAACAAAAAATCCCAGAGTAATGTTGTCCCTAATGCCCTCATCTTTTATATTTACTGTTGAGAGTTCGGGTTGGTATTTCACTGACCATTCTGGAAAGCTATTTGCTATGTACAATTATAAACATGATAGTTACTTTCTTTTCTATTATGAAGTAGATTTAAATATTCTTGATGTAAATTTTGTTTAAAGACTCCTACAAATTAATGTTTGGAATTTTGTTTTTGAATATGACGCATCCAAGTCTATCTATCTTTAACTCCAACTTAGAATTTTAAGTTCAACTTGCAACCTTTGTGAAACAGCCCCGAGTTTTAATTGTGTTTTCCTGTAGATTAGACTCGGGGGGAGTTTCACAATTAAGATCCTAAGTTGAACTTAACTCGGTTTGACCTAAAACTTATGGAAAATCATCAGTTTGTTTGTATAAAGCTGTTACTATAACGGATCTTGTTAAAAAGGTACGGTAATATTATATACATTTTGATTAAAATCAGCAATCTCTAATATTATTAAGGACCTTGAAGTTATTTTTGTTCGAAGTTTCAAATTCTTGCGTTACTTTGTTTTCACTTGAATTGGTCTTTATTCCAAGACTACAAATGACCTACCATAATTTAAAAGTTCAACTTGGTATAGTTTTGAAACAACCCGGCTCTTGGTCTTTCTTCAGTTGAGTGCAGCGAGCAATATGCCGACGACCACAGCAATGAGAGACGGGTAGGCAACGCCTGTGAACAAAAAGAAGAGAAACAAAAAGTCAGTCAACAAGATGTTTTTTAAGTTTATTGTCGCAACGTCGTCATAAAGGATGAGTTGATGATATACCAGTGGCGTAACTTCAGGGGCGGACGGGGGGGGGGGGGGGGGGGGGGGGCTTGTGGCCCCAAAAGTAAAAAAAGAAACAACACAATAATTTGTGTTCCCCTAATCAGACCGAATACGCGTATATACGCCACTGTGGAATACAGTATGTAACTACTTTATAGTTATTATACATTTTTTTAAATTTCTTATTACCATATGTGCGAAATTCGGTCTTCGTTGTTGTTTTCCGTTCATTTAAATGTTCATTATAATTTATACAATTTTAATTTTTAATTAAGGTGCCCAATTCAATTGATCAGCTTCCTGTGTCATTATCATTATTACTATTGTTGTTATTATTATCATTATTACATGTATTATTATTATAATTATTATTATTATTGTTATTATTGTTATTATTATTATTATTGTTATTATTAGTAGTAGTAGTATACTAGTAGGCCTAGTAGTATTAGTATTATTATTATTATAATTATCATTCTTATCATTATTATTTTGATGGGTTATACATGTTATAAGACAGTCATAATGTTTACACTTACTTCCACCTGCGGTAGGTTTAGGAGTAGTAGGTTGGTCAGCCTCCTGTGCAGCTATTTAAAGGAAAGGTGACAGAAAAACAAACACAGAAAATAGCAATTAATCGACTTTTATAAACATGATAAACTTGACCCAAACGTCATGGAGGTGTTTCACAAAGATACTACGTTGAACTTCAATTCTAAGTTGGAGCTAACAATTATGGAAAGCCATTTGTAGTCTTCGAATTAAACATAACAATTATTATTCAAAAGCAACAAAATACAAATATTTTAAACTTCCAACAAAATAACTTCAAGGCTCCTTGATAATATTACTGATTTCAATACAAATGTACAGTATGCCTTTTTAAAACGACGGTTTCAGCAAATTTTACAAAGAAACATAATGGTTTTCCATAACTGTTAGGTCCAACTTAAATCTTCGTGAAACACCCCCATTAGTGTATATTTCGACTGCCGTTCCACCGAGACTGTGTCTGATTCAACTGATCGTCTCCAAAACAAAACAAGGGAATTATAAAGAATAAAATACATTTAAGGGAGCGGCAAAGTCATGACAGTGTTGGTCATAAAAACACAGACAATAGCAATTGATCAACTTTATAAACTAAATCTAAACCGCGGCGTCTGTTTCGACGATCGTTCCATCGAGACCGTGGGGGTGTTTCACAAAGTTGAACTTAACTCTAAACAAATAATGGTGAGCCATTTGTAGCATATACGAATGAAATATATTCAAAAGCAAAAATGCAAATATTTTAGACTCTTTCATGAATTTTACATCAAGAGCATGTAATCTCCTTGAAAATAGAAAATGTGAATGCTTTGAATCAATATTTTATTAATTTTAAAGTAAATTTTACAATTTTGTTTCAAAGAAACTAACGGCTTTTCATAATTGTTAAGTCCAACTTAGAGATGAGTTCAATTTAGGATCTTGGTGAACACCCCACGTGCCTGGTTCTAGAAACTATTTCCAAAAACAAAATAAGGGAATTATAAAGAATGAAATACATTCATAATAAGTAATAATGAAAAAGGTTTCAGATATGACGTATACCATAAGTATGGTATACAAAGTTGAAGAATTTTTGTCCATTAGCAAAACAAAAATCAACAAAGTCACATACTGTATAACATACTTAGTCACATTACATGGTTGTCAATTAAATGTTGATCGATGTATCTGTTTGAAAGGTAACCATGGCAACTCTCTAGAACACGTTAGCTGAGCTGTAAAGCTATTTTGTACATAAGAAAATGACATCCTTCCCCCAAAAAGATAATCTGTCCACACCAGGGGCGTAGACAACGGGGGGGATGAGGGGGATGCATCCCCCCCACCTCACAAGGTGGGGGGGATGACATGTACAATCATCCCCCCCAGGTTTTAGGGAAGGATATATTTTGTGTGTGTTTATCTGTATACGAGTGGGAAAGAAAACATTAATTGTATGAACTAAGACTTGTTCATTCTAACGTTAAAAACGTAATTTATACATCCACTTTCAATTTTTGCTGCGCGCTTCGCGCGCGAACATATTATCTCAGTTTGTTGTGTAACTTGCGTCTGGTCTGGGGTATTTTTTGTCTGTATACCGGGCCACATAGTTCCAGTGTAGGCTGGCATTGCTCTGGCTGCTTGTGTGACGTGTACCAAATTGCGCCATTTCAAGTATATATATAAATGCAAAATCTTATCCGTGGGAGGAGGATACCCCTCCCAAACCCTCCCTATTTGGCTCTGCCCAAGCCCTCGGTAGCTTCGCCCCTCGGGAAGTTGTTGAATCATACATAATGTGGCATAAATTATGGTGATGTTGGAACTGTGCATGACGTTAAATATAAATACAATATTTGTGTTTGTGTTGGGGCGCATATTCCTTAGTGTGTCAATAATTTGTTCTCTTCGTGAAAATATATTTAAAATTTCTGGTCAATTAAATCATAACACGCTTTACTAGATACAGTCAATGTGAAGCCCGAATTTCCTATCTAGGTAAGCACCAGATTGCACAATTTCAACTCCAAAAATGCAAAATCGTCCTACCGTGGGAGGGGGGACACCCCCTCCCCCCGCTCAGTCACTTCGCTTCCTGTGTTGGGGTGCATATTTATTAGTGTGTCAATTATTTGTTTTCTTCGTGAAAATATATTTAAAATTTGTGGTCGATCAAATCATAACACGCTTTACTAGATAAAGTCAATGTGAAGCCCGAATTTCCTATCTAGGTAAGCACCAGATTGCACTATTTCAAGTCCAAAAATGCCAAATCTTCCTACCGTGGGAGGGGGGACACCCCCTCCCACACCCTCCCCCCGCTCAGTCACTTCGCTACCTCGGGCTTGGTCGCTTCGCTCCTTGCAACATCTCACTCTCACATCTGGCTCAAAGTTGGCAGAACTGTGAGTGTGGTTGGGCATGAACCCCTACACACACACAATCGTGAGCCCCCATAGGTTCCCACCAAATCCAAAAGTGCTTCCGACCATCACGACCATTTTAACATCTAACCCCCCCCCCCCCTACTGAGAGGACTTTCAAGCAATTGTCTTGGTCTCGAAACATTTTGGCAGGTGGTCTCGGCCGCGAACAAATTGGTCTTGGTCCGGTGAACGGCAAATCATCCCCCCCAGGTGTAAGAACCTGTCTACGCCACTGGTCCACACATACATAATATTGACAAACATTGACACACTCATGTACACACGCATAATTATGATCAAGAATACATAAGTCATGCATCAAGGACTATTCATACGCACATAAATCACACTCACATACACACACGCGCACAAACACTCGCGCACAAACACACACGAACGCACGCACGCACGCGCGCACACACACACACACACAACTATATTCATACGCACATATCACACTCACATTCACACACGCGCACTAACACTCGCGCACAAACACACACGCACAAACACTCGCGCACAAACACACACGCACGAACGCACACACACACACACACACACACACACACCTACGAACGCACGTACACTCAAACACAAGCAAACGCATACACTCGCACAATGCACATAGATCATACACACCACACAGACAAACACAAAAATCTATTTATGTTCACACACACACACACACATACACACGCACGCACACACACACACACACACACACACGCACACACACACACACACACACACACACACACACACACGCACACGCACACACATACACGCACGCACAGACACAAACGTCTGTTTTGTATATAGCTGTGCAACTCGAACAGCTTCCATGGATGCGCGCTTCTCCGCCTTTCTATACATTCTAGCACCTTTGTGATAAACAATTAATATAAAATAATAGTGATTAGTTAAATGATTATTAGTCAAATAAGTGAATTCACTTGCACTGTCCATGGGGTAGTGTCATGCGGTAATGGCCATGTGGTACCATGGCGGTTATAGGCTGTGTCTAACATGTTAAAGGGGCGTTTTCGCCCATGAATTGGCCATATAACATCCATTTAACATTAACATGTCACGGCATTACTCAGTAGACATATCACATCACAACAAATCATCAACCATTCATAATTTTTTCCACACGTCCACAGTATACTCAGTTTTGGTATAGGCTGAGCTTTTAGTAACCAAAACCTGCACAATAACATTACAAACTAATAGTTATACCATGCATGCTCGAAAGGTATAGAAAATTACAAACGGCTAAGTAATAAGCCTCTTATCATTCAATAACAGCCTTTAAAACACAAGAGGGCGCTGTTTAAAATAGCATTGGTTTCAAACCATTTTTCATACAAAACCATGCATGTGATGTTTTGTTGCAATAATGATTACACATCGAGAGATCATCAACAACTATTCAAAAACCTCTTTTGATCATTTTTGAAAAAGTGTAAGCATTTTATAAATTAAAAACAAAATCATCGAATAATTCTGGGGCTCTAGATTTATTTGCATTTGGATTATTTGGATTGGATATATATATTTATTGATATTCAGCCGTTTCTGAACCGATTTTGATCAAATAAAGTTTATTTTGTCATTAAAATTGTACGCTCTTTCAAATTTTACACTCAGTTTTTCATTATCTCACAAAAAAATGTGCAGCGCCCTCTGTACCAAAACTGAACTACCCCTTTAAAAGATATATTAAGTAGTCGACTCACTGGTCATGTTCATGTTGGCGGCAGGCTGCGACTGCTCGGGCATCGCAGCGGTAGTAAGACCATCGGCGGCATGCAGGGCTGGGCCATCGGGCATGTCAGGCGGATTAGTAGGGTCTTACAATCATGCAAAATAAAATGATGATGAAATAAGTATCAACTTAACATGCAACAAAGTGCGGTTATAGGTTGCATGTTCAGGGCGTTGGTCCTTGGGGATATTAGCAGCAGTAGTTCCGCCGGCATGCGGGGTCGTGTCACCAGGCAGCATGTCGGGCAAGACAGGTGGATTAGTATAGGGTCTAACAATCATGCAAAATAAAAGAGGATTAAATAAGTGCAATTTATGGTGGTATAGTGCGGTCAGGACAGAGTGCGTGTGTTCGGGGCGTCTGTCACGGCCCTGGGGCATCGCAGCAGTAGTACGGGCAGCATGCGGGAACGTGTCACCATGCATGCAGCATGTCGGGAAAGACAGGTGAATTAGTAGGGTCTAACATTCATGCTAAAGAAATGATGATAAAGTTAGAAGTATCAATTTAATTTCACATGCAACAATTTATGTTGGTAGTGCGGTTAGGCTGAGCATGTGTCTGTTCGGGGCGTACGGTCACGGCCCTGGGGCATCGCAGCAGTAGAACAGGCAACATGCGGGGCCGTATCACCAGGCGGCATGTCAGGCAAGACAGGTGGATTAGTAGGTCTAACAACCATGCAAATAATTATAAATGATGATAAAATAAGTATTAACTTAATTTCACATGCAACAATTTAATATGTTGGTAGTGCACGGTTAGGCTGTGTCTGTTCGGGGCGTCTTTCTAGGCTCTGGGGCGTCGCAGCAGCGTCAACAGCTATGCTCCATGCTGATTGGCCTCTCTGAAAAAACAACCTCTCTTGGCTGATCGAGGGCCCTTTACCGTCACTGCATGTATAAATACCCGGAAATCAAACAAACAAACAAGCAAATTTAATTGGCTGTTGACATTACACTAATTGGAAATTTTACAACATTATTGATGAAGACAAATCGATAGATCTAATTATTGTGACTTGATTATTCAACACAGCGGCACTCAAAGGGTTATCAATGGTCCTGCATATTATACTCACCGGCCTTCGTATCTCCGTTGGGCATGACTTTGGGTTCGGTAGGCTGAGGCTGCATGGGCCCCTCCGTGGGCATCTTGGGCTGGTCCTTGGGCGCCATGGTCGTAGTTTTGCGGTCGGGGTTCGGCTGCACATTGTCGGGCGGGTTAGTCGCAGCTATATAACATGCATAATTACGTTAATTGGGATTAGTTGATTAATAATAAACTCGACATGCATAGATTTAAGATATAGGCCTATACTACTTGTACTTGTTTGAGTAAGGCTGAGGCTGCATGGCCCCTCTGGCTGGCTAGTCAGGGACACCATACTGGTTGTACTAGCTGCGGTCGGGGTTCAGCTGCATATTGTCGGGCCTTGACTGTATAACATGCAAAATTTAGTTGGGATTAATCGATTAGTAAGACTTGTTGAACTAGAAATGCATGCATGAATTTAAGAACTTAAGACTTTTATTTTGACCAAGGCTAATGCTGCATGTGCCCTCCGGCTGGTCCTGGAGCATCATGGTCGTAGATCTGCGGTCGGGGTTCTGCTGCATATTGTCGGGCGGGATAGTCGCGACTATATGACATGCAGAAGTTAATTGGGATTAATCGATTAGTAAGACTTGTTGAACTAGAAATGCATGCATGAATTTAAGAAGACTTTTATTTTGACCGAGGCTGAGGCTGCAAATTGTGCCCTCAGGTTGGTCCTGGAGCAACAGGGTCGTAGTTCTGCGCTCGAGGTTCTGCTGCATATTGTCGGGTGAGTTATTCGCGACTGTATATAATTATATAAATGCAGAAGTTAATTGGGATTAGTCGATTAGTAATAAACTCGACATGCATGGCTTTAAGATCATCTAATATAATAATTATGATGCTACACGGGCCTCGATCCTTCGGCTGGTATTTGGGCCTATTTGGGGCATCATTATACCACGTATATAGATTAATAATCACTTTTGAAAATGGAAGAAGAATTAAAGATAATGATTTTATTAATACTTTTCGTTAATTATGGGAAAAAGGTTTATTACGATTATTATTTTGTAGATCTGCATGAATGGAACCGGTTTATTAGTAATTTGTGAATAACATATGATTCTTGTTTCTTTTTGTAATAATTTATTGTATCATTTTGTGAAAGCATTTTGAAATAAAGAAGACCCGCGATGTGGTTCCAAAAAAAAGAAGTTACCACGTATAATGGTCGTAGTTTAGTGGTAATCGTTCATATAGCCTAGTTGTACTCTGTATAAGTCACGCTAATAACTTTATATACTTAACTGTTAATTTTGACCATTAATAATAATATAAATCCGGCATGCATGTATTTCAGAATAATATACGGTTTCATAATGTAATTGAATATTGAAAGATTGAGTATACAACTAACAAAGTATATATTTATTAACAGGTGGTCTCTATAGACAGGTTACTGTAATTAATGGGGTAAGTGGGATGGGCGATAATGAGCATTATTTTGTTTATCTATTATTATTATGATTATTTGTTTGTTTTATGGGGGTGGGGGGGGGGGGGGGGGATACCTATTCTACGCCACAGCTGCTGATCTCTCAATACTCACCCTTCATTGGTTGCTGGGTAGTCTTCTGAGCTGCAGGCACTTCTCCATCCTTCGGGGCAGCCGTCTTCACCATCGGGGCCTCGGTCTTCTCCATTGGGGCCTCCGTCTTCTCCATCGGGGCCTCCGTCTTCTCCATTGGGGCCTCAGTCTTCTCCATTGGGGCCTCCGTCTTCTCCATTGGGGCCTCCGTCTTCTCCATTGGGGCCTCCGTCTTTTCCATTGGGGCCTCCGTCTTCTCCATTGGGGCCTCCGTCTTCTCCATTGGGGCCGCCGTCTTCACCATCGGGGCCTCCGTCTTCACCATTGGGGCCTCCGTCCTCCCCATTGGGGCCTCCGTCTTCCCCATCGGACCTTCTTCAACTAACATACACAAACAAAAACATACACCTTTTAACATATTGCGCACTGAAACATGGGGGTGTTTCACTAATTTAAACCTAAAATAGATTTTAACTTCTTTTTAATCACTAAAAATCGATCCTAAAATCAATTTGTGTGTTTAGTAAAACACCCTATAATGGTGAGCTCGTGTACAAAGAATATGAGGCTGATTATCAATCATAATATTAGGCGCTATATAAATCGAGTATATTATTATTATTTCAGAATCTCGAAGGGGATTGGTTAATCTAGTCAGAAATTACCGACTCGGAATGGATTTTCTTTTAACAACATTTCTATATCTGTATATTATAATGGTCAGCAGAGCATGCAGACACAGTCTCAGATGAACTGATTTTCTTTCTTTATAACTATACTTGTAATCAGGCTCAACATTGTTTTAAAGATGCGCAGTGAATGCACATGCAAGCAACAAAACTACTAGTACTACACTGTTAAAACGCTGTGTAAACAAATTCAACAACTTGTTGAACATTTTCAACAACCGCTGTTTAACATATGAACCATCCAACTGTTGTTGAAAACATTCAACAACCCCAGTTGTTTAAAGTTTAAAATTAAGTTTTAAATTTATTCAACAACTGTTGTTTAGAATAAATTTCAACAACCCTATTGTTGAAATAGCAAATACAAAAGGGATTGTACTAAAAGCGGCAAGTTCGGAATCGAACCGGGGGTCTTTGGGTTATAAGTCTAACACGCTACTGACTGCGCTAACTCGGTGCACTTGGTCTGCTGGGGGACAAAAGGGGTTTTGTCGCGGTGATTTTGCGGTCGAAACTATCACGTGATTTAACACTTGTCAACAACGCTTGAACAATGGCCGCTTTGTACAACCCTTCTTTCTACAACTATTCATGCTACACCTAAAGTTGTACAAAAAGATTCAACAACCATTTTTACACAGCGTTTTTTTACAGAGCGTTTTAACAGTGTAGTATACTTAGTGCACATACTTAGTATACTTAGTATACGGGACCCCTTTTGAAATCAATTCCTGCATGATCGGGCCATCCCAACCATTTGTGGAAAATGAAAACAATACATAATGATTACAAATAAAATCTAGCTTCTGACTTGATACAGGGTTTTAAACATTAATTCATGCCATCAAGCAAACAATTATACAAAATTGGCAAGCAAAGAGCACTCAAAGAAATAAATAAACGTCAACAGAGAGACCACGATACCAAGTTAATATAGCTTATTACTTCATACAGGGTTTTGAATATGCATTTATTTTACAAAATCAAGTAAACAAACAAACAAATAAACAAATTGGCAATAAAAGAGCACTCAAAGAAATAAACAAACGTCAACAGAGAGACCACGATACCAAGTTAATACAAATATAATAGAGTTTATGACTTTATCCAAGGTTTTTAACATAATGTATACAATCAATCAAACAAACAAACAAACGAATAAACCAATTGGCAAGCAAAGAGCACTCAAAGAAATAAACAAACGTCAACAGAGACCACGACACCAAATAAACATAAACATAATATAGCTTATGACTTTATACAGGGTTTTAAATATGAATTCATACAATCAAGCAAACAAACAAACCAATAAACAAGCAAAGAGCACTCAAAGAAATAAACAAACGCCAGCAGAGAGACCGCGACAACAATCAAATATACATAGCTTATCACTTTATACAGGGTTTTAAATATGAATTTATACAATCAAACAGACAAACAAGCAAATAAACCAATGAGCAAGCAAAGAGCACTCAAATAAATAAACAAACGTCAACAGAGAGACCAGGACACACAAACAAAATACAAATATTATATAGCTTATCACTTTATACAGAGTTTTAAACATTAATTCATACAATCAAGCAAACAAACAATTAAATAAACCAATGGCCAAGTGAAGAGCGGTCTAACATAATATACCTCGGGGTGTCGTGGTCATTTTGTTGACGTCTTCGGGAGCTTGCTGAGCAGGCGTCGTCGCCCGGACAGGAGCCGTATCATTCAGACCTGTTCCTCCCTCCTCACGCGTGGCTATACAGTGTAAGTAAAAAAAAAAACACGAAACCGGAATTTACTAGCTAATAAATACGCAATTCTAAACATATATATGTTAATATTGGTATCATGATAAAGTTTGGGAAAATGCCGTTAGAAAAAAAAACACGTAGACAAGCGTAAATCCATGATGGCGGCCATTTTCCAAGATGGCTGCCAAAAGGTACTTTTTGATATACAAGTTGACTGAGTGTCAATTTGTATGTTTATTTATATGCTTAAAGGTAGTGTTGAGTATTGGTATTTCCCGAAGTGCCCCCGATATTTTTTTGTGAGATAATGAAAAACTGACTGTCAAATTCGAGAGAACATAATTTTATACAATTTTAATGACAGAATAAACTTTATTTGATCAAAATCGGTTCAAAAACGGCTGAAATATCCATAAATATATTTTTATTCAAAATGTTTTTCACCGGCGATATTTAGACTTTTTAGACAAATTTCAAAAAATGCTCGAAGACTACTTTTTAAAAAAAAAATCAGAAAAAGTCGTTGATATCTCTATTGAATCATTATTTTAACAAACACTAAATGCACAATTCTGTATGCAAACAGGCTAAAACCAATGTTGTTTTTTTAAATAGCGACCTCTTAAAGGGGCCCTGCAACCCAAATGCATGTTGACCTCTGTTCATCTGTATTAGTGTACACATTCAATATTTGTAAACGGTTTGACCCAAATATGTTTTGTATATTTTTAAACATTTTATCATTTATTTGTCTTCATGTTGCTAAGCCCCACCTCCTAAAAAACCCTCCAGAGCAAATTCTATTGTTGACCTGCAGTGACATCATTTGTCAATCACTGGTCAGCTACCATGAGATTAACAAAAGATGAAAGTACAAAAAGAACATCCACAGATTAGGCTAATCACAATAGCATCACACGGTTGAATAGAATACCAACTCACACAACTTCAATTACAATAGCTGTTGCTATGTCTGAAGAAAAGCACTGTCTAAGCTATTGCATGGAGGTATGCAGGGCATGCTTTTGTGTGGATGTTCTTTTTGTACTTTCATCTTTTGTTAATCTCATGGTAGCTGACCAGTGATTGACAAATGATGTCACTGCAGGTCAACAATAGAATTTGCTCTGGAGGGTTTTTTAGGAGGTGGGGCTTAGCAACATGAAGACAAATAAATGATAAAATGTTTAAAAATATACAAAACATATTTGGGTCAAACCGTTTACAAGTATTGAATGTGTACACTAATACAGATGAACAGAGGTCAACATGTATTGGGGTTGCAGGGCCCCTTTAAGTTGTAACGGCTCTTTTTGAATGATAACAGTCGTTAACTTAGTCGTTTGTAATTGTGTATACTTTTCGAGCATGGTGAAGTATATATTTCCATAGGTATGTGTACAAAGTTGGATTTTCGCTAAAATTGAAAAAGTGGACTTAGCGCCTTTTGGAATTAAACTCTTCGGATAAAGGTATAGGCAATGTATAGGCAACGTATATATAGCCCTGAGCACACAGAGCCGATTCGACCTGATCCGACTGGTTTCAGTCAGGCTAGAGTCGGTTTCGCGTAGTCGGAGCCGATTCAACATGTTGAATCGTCCTCAAATGATCTCCGACTGGCTATTGACCGGCAAAACAGGAGAACTGAGGCAACGTAACTATACTGAGCTGAACCGACTGAAAACCAGTCGGATCGGGTCGAGTCGGCTCTGGATGTGCGGAGGGCTTATTGATAGGGCTTTCAGAGTATGGAAGACAACGGGTTAACTTACCGGTAGTAGCTGGGGGCATAGTCACCGCGGGTCCTTTGTTCTTACTCCCACCGGGTCCGCCGCGTTTTGGTGCTAATGATCATAATAATAATAACAATAATAATAATAACAATGATATTATAGTAATGATAATGATAACAATAATAATAACAACAATGATAGTAATAATAATGATAAAACATGAACTACTACTACTACTACTACTACTACTACTACTACTACTATAGTACTACTACTATTACTACTACTACTACTACTACTACTACTACTACTACTACTACTAATACTACTACTACTACTACTACTACTACTACTACTACTACTACTACTACTACTACTATACTACTACTACTACTACTACTACTACTACTACTACTACTACTACTACTACTACTACACTACTACTACTACTACTACTACTACTACTACTACTACTACTACTACTACTACTACTACTACTACTACTACTACTACTACTACTACTACTACTACTCCTACTACTACTATACAGTGTAATAATAATAATAATACAAATACAAAAATAATACTGATAAGGATAAGAAATGATAAATATAATGGTAATAATAATAATATTAATAACAGAGTGAAGATC
>JBAMJV010003890.1:0-86088 GCA_037951105.1 Echinarachnius parma | reverse complement strand
GAACATTGTGGTATGAAATTTAAAAGTGTCAGGTCTTTCCTGGTGCCATGGTAACCACTTTCTGAAAGGCATGTTTGTCAATTTAAGTCTTATTTTGTTTTCCTTGCACTAAACAAGTAAATCGTGTAAATTTTTGAAGTGTTTTCTATTTGAAATTTATAAACTGTACAAAAGTAAAGTCACACTATCAGAAAATAGATGTCACTTGTTTGTTTTTGCCTTTTTCTTTGTTTTTCTTTGTTTTTCAAGAACAAAATGGCGGAAAACAATAGAAATAATAAGAATTACAAAAAAAAATAAGTTTCTCATAATATTCCGATTTTTTCTTCTAAATTTGAATTGAACAACCTTTCCATACAAAACCCAAGGTATTGACATGGTATTTTCATCTTCAATTAGTAACCATATCTAGTAAACTTAATTGAAAGTGATTGTATATATTACATTATAACACAAAATTAGTGTAATATATGTAAATTCATTTTACTGTCCAGGCATTGACATGAATTAGTTTATTCATATAATCTATATGATCGGTAACAGGTTGGCATGATCTGGAAAAAAAAAATTCATGGATATTTCTTTTGTTTTTAAGGAAAAAGTGGCGCAAAACAATGAATATAATAAGAATTAAGTCATATATAGTTTTGATCTATTTTTATGATATTTTTGTGATTAAAATCTGCTAATGAGGGTTTCTTATGATGTCAACAAACATTTTGATATGAAAAAAATCCATTTGGTTTAAGTTTATAGTGTAAAAATTGAAGAAATTGCATAGGTAAAATATCATGTACTGTAATGTGTTTGATAAGATGTGTGAAGGTCACCTCCACAATGACTTTGCGGACCTAATGGGCCTCTAAATCCCATCATATTCCACAGAAATGTCCTGATCTATGTTCCAGAATATGTAATATTACATAATTATGTTGAAAAGCTAAATTTGCCTTCTTGATAACAGTCCATTCGGCAAAAACAGCTCCAAAACTTCTATATTCTGACACTTTCATTTTCATATTATCGTAAATAGCTCCCTCATATGGTGACCTTTAAAAAATGTTTATGATTGCAACTTGTAGAGCTTGACCTGCTTGACACATTTGCCAACTATGAAAGTGGTTGATTGAATAATAAAGAAATTAGAGAGGGGGCCCTATGAGCCACGCCCACCCCCCCCCCCCTCCCCCCCCCCCCCCCTGGGCCTGGGAACGCCAAAATAGCTTGGGCTTGATAGGGTTAAGCACAATACAATGGTTCATTGTTTCAATGGAGATAGTGTACCTTAAACATTGTAGTTTTAGGTTGAATGTTTCTACTTTTTGACATTTCAGAAATAGAAGACACTAAAATACGAAACAGTTGACAATATTATTTGTATTCACTTTCTTAAATGGTAAATCATAAGTTTTTTTTTCTGACATACATGCAAAACGTAATACAATATTTAATATGCAACATTATCATGATTATCAATCTGGAATGTTTAATATAATTATTGAACATATATTTTATATGAAAAGAAATATAATGAGAGTCATTATAACATGAATAAGAATTTAACCGACTTCTTTAAGACTCTTGTCTACATTATCACAATAATTCATACTTATGGAAAATGTTGTGATCCAATTAAAGCGGAATTCCACCCCAGATATGTGATGTTTGCTATAAAATGAAGTGAATATGAAGAATCATGATCGAAAATCTGATCCAAAACGGTAGAGCAATAAAAAAGTTATGACATGATGAACTTTGCTCTGATTTTTAGTATCGTTCGAAATTGCTATCGATCGTGACGTCACTTGCGAGCAGCAGCCATTTTGACTTCTACATGGAACTTTTACAAAATTTAAATTTTCTTAATAACAAAGCAAATTTATGAGCTTACAAATTCTAGAGAGGTTGGCCCATCGATATTCTTCTATGAATTCGTGAAAACAAGCAGAGAAAAATTAATTTATATCAACGAAAATGAGAAATAAGTGTATTTTCATGTACTAAAGCCATGGCAAGTTGTTCGTCAATGATGTTACATATGGCGGCAATTTTGAAACGATCGCTCATTACCACATGATGTTCAAATAAGTATAACTCTCGCGTTTCTTGTCCGATTTTGATCAAACTTTCACCAATTATGCCTCTTATTCTGCTTATTCAAATGACGAATAGTTTTATCAGGCCCGGAATACCCCTTTAAAAGTATCCCTATACACGGAAAAATGATAGTCATCTTTTGCCTTGCTTTTCTTTATGTTGGATTTATAGCTAATGCATAGACGCAAAAGAGTGCATTACGGATTATGCCGTGCATTCCGAACAATGCAAGTAATTATTTAGCACTTGTATTACTTGACAAAATGTAGTTCAGTGAGCGTAGAAAGTGAATTATATAATTATAGTGCATGAGTATGTACACATATATATATATATAATAGTTACTTTTCAATGGAAAGTGGGTAAGGATAAATATGTTACATTTAACCCAGGACATAGGTTTTTAGGAAAAAAATTTGCCACCTTTAAAGAAGATTTAAATTTTACATTACCCAATTCATTATGATGATAACGTTCATTTTTGCAGGATGTAAATAATACACAAATTTAAAGGGACGGTCCCCCTTTTGCAAGCCAAATTTCAAAAGTTGCGAGGTTATTGTCTTATATGAAAGACAATTTAACAGCATGCCTGAACAAATTAATTCGCATTAAACGAGTATTCACCCGGTGCGAAATTTCGCACACGGATTCCACGGAGTACCACGTTGCTAATCAAAAACCTCGCTAAAACTGACTACATGTTATTGGATATTCTTCACTTTCGACACCTTTTTCCGTGACATACCTTTACAAATGTCGGCTTCACAATACCTTTACCAGAATAAGTACAATATTGTTGTAATATTTTGCTAAATCAGTTAAACGCCTTTATTGACCGATATATAAGTTGGTGAAGGGACGCATTCGTTTTTCATTCGTAGAATCCAAATTACAGGGCTTTTTGATCTGGATTTGTTTGTGTGTGTTACATTCATCCCCATCCGTCTACTGGAAACTGTTCAGACAATTTGTAAAAGGCGGACAGTCCCTTTAAAGGGGTCTAGTAACTTTGCTGACATGTGCAAAAACTGGCAAATGGCTGAACAATTTTGTATTTCTATGATCTGATATGTCCATTGAGTGATGTGCGAAATTCCATGGTAAATGAATGTCATATGACCAAGTTATGGGCGAAATGCAAAACGATTGTCTCGAACTCATTGCACTGCCTTTATACGAATGAAGTTATAATTATCCATTATGTAATTATACATCTGAACACTTCAGTCATACATATCTTTACAATGGAAAACAAATTTACAAAATCTAAATCTATTGCATTTTTCTATTGATCATACGAGTGCAATGTGGTATGCGAGAACCGCTATAGTTCCAAGTAAGTTTTGAGGATGTTGGGGATAAACTCAGAAATTAATAAAACATTAAACTATATGTTTATCAAAGAATGTAATGCGCTCATGAAATCATTGTTTAGCAATGATGAATATGACGGAATATGACGGAGAGCCAACACGTCACTTGGTCATGATTTGTTCAGAGTCGCCTGAGTATGCCCATTGCTGTATTCATTGTTAGAACTGCTTCCGTAATTCATTGATCAGTATATGGCATCTCCCCTGCTACCACGTATTTTGCAATTGCGCCGTATGTGGTCTTGACTTGGGTTTGTCCACACTTTCGGAGTTTCATGGCTTCCGGGTTGAGATCGGCATAAAACGTCTGATCTTCGGTTGTAATATGATTTTCACTCGGCCGCGGCGGGTGTATGTTATCTTTTGAATCTTTCGATGTAAATAAGTTTATCACTAACAGGTGTCTGATCGACACACTGTTCTACTGCCGATTGTAATATCCCACCGACAAAGTGTTCGACCATGTCCACACGATTTGTTTTGTCGCACCAGATTTTAGATCGGTATCATTCGTAGCCTCTTCGGTTCTGATCGGCTCGGCGTCGGTGATCAAAGGATAAGTAATAAACTACGGGATAAGTGCAAAATATCATCCAAAGTAATATAGTTTGGTTAGTAGCAACATTTTGGAAAGCGGGTTCGGTCAATAAATCATATATAGTGCATCCTTCGAGTAAATTACCCAGGTCATTGGAGGTGTATAGGAGACACCAATCAGACTTGTCAATGTTGATATCACATGTTTCTTGATGTGTAGATACTATGGTGATGTCACTAAAATAAGGTGTAGTGAAGCTAATACGCACATGAAGACTATTATCTGTTGAAGAAAGCAAGTCATATCCCATATCCACGGAGGATAAATTCGCTCTTATGGACGTGTACTAAAAAGGTGTCCGTACAATTATCAACTCGACCTTCCAGTGCGGAGAGACGCTTGTTGACGAGTCTAAACCGGTAACATTGAAACACTATGCTTTTCCGCGACAAGCTAGTAAACTAGGGAACCCAAGCCACCAATCATTGGAAGATTCTTTAATTCGTCCGACCCTTTCTGTGATGTGCATTAAATGTGTTCGACCATGTCGACAGAATGGTATTTGGTTCACTGGTTACTAGACATCGTAGACAATCGATATTATTTCCACTTTGCAGCGGCAAAATGTGCTGTCGGTATCATGTTACCATATGTATCGAACACCTTCATTTCATCATCACCATTATCGTAATTGTTCTCCTCATGGTCATAATTACCATAAATAGGTTCGTTGTTCTGGATGCAAGTTTTTCTGGATGCTTTCTTCCTGGCCGATGGTGTTTGCATAATGAGAATTATGAGTCGCAGAACTATGGTTCTCATGTTTAATCGCGTTACCTCTTGTAAACATGGTAAATTCTGATTCAATCGTTAGAGGGTCAGGAATCGGGGCGTAGCGATTGGCGTCAGTTCCAAGCGCTGAATGTAAGTCAGGTTTGTTGCTCGCATGCTTCAGTTTGCCTACAACTTCTGACAGGGTGTCTTTGCACTCCGGTACAGACTCATAGGGGTTGTCGTCGAGGGATAGGTCATTGGTTTGGGTGTACCTGTACCTGGGCGGGAGCTCTGGAAGTGTTGTCGCCTCCTCGTAATGATTCTATACACAACGACAATTATTAATATGCTTTGAAACAGAGATAATTGCATACATTTGTCTGTAAACATTCGTTTTATACTAATTAATGTAATCATAGCAGTACGTTATAATTCAGAGAAAGACAAAAACTAAGCTAAAACGGCCAATAACATATTGACAGCAGGCACGACCATTTTTACGCATGTCTTTTAGATATTACATATGATAAAACCATAATGTGTCGGTTACGTTGGTTTTAGGCAAACTTTCATTATGGTTTAAACAAATTGTCTGTCCCTATCGGTACATTAACAAAAAAATCAATCATGCTACATGCACAAGTCCATCAGTCAAGGCCGTGTTTTCTGAAAGGCCTGAACTCCATGAAAACAAATAATACCACTGCTGGATTAATTGTTTAACTCAAACTGTATTTAGATGTATACCCACCGTTTGTTCCAGACGGGCAAGCCTATGCCTGTGTATTTTTACATGAAGCCAACGCAGACCACTCAGAAGCAAGATGAGTACTGCCAGACTTGATATCCCAATCAGCATGTACATGAGGAGGCCTGCACATAATTATAAGGGGGGATGGAGTGGGGTGGGGTGACAATAAACGAACAGAAATGTGTCACTGTAATGAGTATAATATGTAGTCCCTAATGCAGAAAAGTCCACAGCACCTATTTGTTATCATTCCTGGGTCGCGGTGTAAAAGTAAGTTGCAATCTATTGTAAAGTTGCAATCTATTGCAATTTAGATCATGTGACTAAATGTGCGAATCTGATTGGTTCAAATGTGCGTACTTTCTGACTTGCATTTAATTACAACTTTACAATCGATTGCAACGGGGCCCTGGGTCGCTTCTCAATTCCATACTTATTTGGTTTTACCGAAGTGAAAGTCTAAAACACAATAGTAATATGAGATAACTTAAATTCTCAGTCTACATGGTATAACACAATGGTAAGCATTTGAATTGAATACCAGTTCTTAGGTACACTTCAGACTCGCACAATAGGCGTGCACCTTCCCAAATCCTTATGTAACATGTCAGCTGCAATCAACTATACTTATGTAACAGACATCACCATTTGAACTATGGTATGCCTTATTTCTTTAAAATGTCTGTCATGTCTGTATTTCTGTTTTGGCGTTTAATGTGTAGTAAATTATGTAATGCAAGGCAATATTATATATTCTATGTTCATCTATGTACTACAAACAGTCAGGCCCACTCTCGCTTTTCCACTATTTTGAAAATGTCGATATATCGCTATTCTCTCCGCGACGTCGCTAGATGGCGCATACATCGTGGCGATTAGCTAGCGATAGTGACATGCGATAATATCGGTGATCGAACAAAAATAGAATTTTGTACAGCCTATACGGTATACTACCCGTATAGTAACGCGGACGGCATGCATTTAGCCGACTCGCCCTACCTAGCTACCGGGGTAGGGTCGGCATGGCCGCAGCTCTGGACGGACCGAACGCTCGCTGCGCTAGCTAGCTGCCTCCGCGGGTTCGCTGTATCGATCGATTTAAAGTAAACGGCTGTCCTTAAAGACTATGTAAAAGTCAAACCGTCAACAATTTGAAATCTGAAATCAAAATTACGATTTTCAACGCTATTTTCTTCAAATGTTCTGGATAGATCATTGAGAAAAAATGCAAATCTGCAGATCAATTATCATTGATGGTACGAATGAAATAATAGGATGACCTATCCAGAACATTGGCTAAAATTAATTACATAAAATCAATTGTAATAGTAGTGTGAATTTCCCCATTGACACAACACGCATAGCTAAGTATGACGTCATGATTCATAATAGGAAGGGGTTCATGAATAGCGTTTTTCCGCTATTTTCAAGAATAGTCGAAAAGCGAGAGTGGGCCTGACTGACAAAGTGACAAAGCTTATTCTTCGTAAAAAGCCACATCTGTTGTATAAGGCTTGCAACGAATAGTCACGTGTCACGTTCACGTTCACGTTTTGCGCCTTTTCGTGAAACAGGTCACCCAAGTCTACAAAGTGTTGGGTTACGTGACCCAACAGTTTGTTGGTATACTATGCAATCCACGAAAGCTCACGTAAATTGGCGCTTGCGTTAATGAGAAGAGACTAATTCTCGGTTTAAATTCAACCGAGAACCAGTCCTACCTATACCAATTAACTACAAGTAGCTAGTTCGGATGTCAAATAATTTAATTGATTTAATTGATTGATTGATTGGTTTGATTTATTGATTGATTAATTGATTGATTGATTGATTGATTGATTGATTCATTCATTCATTCATTCATTCATCCATGATTGATTGATTGATTGATTGATTGATTGATTGATTGTTAGATTGACCCGATTCAATCACCATAATTATAAATTATTTAATTAAATCATTGTTTTATTTTTTTTCTCTGATCACTCACTCACTCACTCACTTTCACATGCATGCACATACAACGCCGTTAATGGCCACGCGCAGACTAAAATCGCGGCAACGTCTGGAGTAATGCGGAGTGAATGCTCCGCTGCGTATAGCAGCGTTCAGCTGCAGGTCAACATTTGTCAAAATTAACGCACGACACTCGTGACACGCCTTAAGAATTATTCTAATAACAAGAGCAATAATGCAAATGGTATGGTTGTACATTTACTAAATGACAGAACTGCATTTTATCGTCTCAGATTACTCTGAATTATGCACAGAAATAGCATAAACATATTGAAATGATTTGATGAAGGGTTTCGGCATTTTCGTCGACATTTATAACCCTTTTGTGCATGTATGTCTAGTCTTAGTAACAAGCGCTTGCAATTTTAACAATCTTGATTAAACTCAAGTCACGTTTTGGTAAACGCGACTATTCGTGTTTTACCGGCGTGGAAAACAACGAATGGTAGGCCCTACACTTCGTAAATAAGAGTCACCTGTTTTACGAAATAGCGCAAAACGTGAACGTGATACGTGATACGTGATACGTGATACGTGACTATTCGTTGCAAGCCTTTGTATTATATCTATATCACAAAAATGGCTATTTAAATGTCTCTTCTCGTAATCAAATAGTCAATTATATTATGTTTGTCACATTACGTTATGTCGTAAACTATCGCTCACAAGAATCCGATGGGTTCTGCATTAACTCTATGGCCGTTATAAAATGAAGTAGGGAATGTGTTTTATATCATTAAATCACCTGAGATTCCAAGGGTAGACTTTGTTCTCTCTTTGCGCAAAGGTTTCTCGGTCTGACCATCACTTGCGGTAAGATTTGGGGCCAAATTTGAAATGGCGCCTTTCTCAGTGGTTTCTTCTGCCATCGACCCACGACCTGAAACTAAAATATGACACGCAACGATATTTTTTTTAAATCTATTCAGGACTCAGTTTGTGGTATATAGAGAATACATGTCATACCAAAATCTAAATTGTCAAAATTAAACGGGTTAGTAGACTCGTTGGTAAAATACGAAAATTCTGTGACATATTTGGATAAGGTTTAAGTTAGATTGTCACATGTAGGAAATGAGACAAAATTTGATCCTGCGCCGATTGTTCCGGCGGTTTATTGCCACAATAAGTATTGTACTTATAATAGTGAAATTAACAGTTTAAGTATTTGTATGGCTAATTGCGGTTACGACTAGGGTTAGAGTTGGTGTAAAGGGCTTTGCTGATGGTATGAAATATGTGTTGTTTTCGCAAAACAAAAACTGTCGCTAGAGCATGATCATGACACAATCTGTTTTACTCACCAGATTGGAATTCTATCAAAAATCCTGTCCCCGTAGTGGCACCGTTGCTCGTGAAGATTACTTTGATCAGTGCTGAAGTAGACGTGAACATTCTTGGTTTATCCAACTTGCCAGTAACATTTTGCCAAGAAGGAGAATCTCGGTCGAAGTAGTTCGCTCCGTGACCGATAAAAAGCAAGTCCATTCCCTGCTCAGTATCGAAGGGTGATAATCTAGCAGTGATGGTGCGGTCAGAGAGTGTGTGTATGTTCCAGATGTCGTAATGATTATTCTGGTAGCCTCCATGTCCACTGCCTCCCGGAGAAAGAAATTGTATGTATTCGACACGGTCGATGACCTCGAACGTTTTTCCTAGAGATTATTTTATTGTAAAGAGCGATATTGCAATATAAACAAATCAATCAGATCACAACCGAAACGCACTTTAAACATAATTAGTATAGTCATTGCTGAAAGCAAATCATTTACACAATGTCATGGACATACTTGATCTGAGATGAATGCTTTCAGCTAAATTGTTTGTGGTAATGAGTGTTATTGTGTAAGTGATTCCATGAACAATACATATAAAGCTTTTTAAATTATCGTCAGTTCCCTCCAGTTTATTATTATATCAACACATTTCTTAAAATAGTATTTTTTTTGTATTATCTTTGACAAGCGCAAACCAAATGGTAAGGCATTTGATTATTAAATGAATATTCTGCCTTTTGCGATATAACATTTGTGGAGCAGGATTTAACGAACGACTTGGTTCACATTTACTACTGATTTCGAGTTCTTGAAATTATACTGCAAGCACTTCATAGTATAGCTTTAATTAATTACATTTGTTTTTTTACTAAAGCACATGCGTACCGAATACAAGGAATTTACATGCACAGGGCATCTTGGGGGATATTTTCACACTAACCTAGGTATTCTGATGCAGTCACAATCAGATCCAACCGGTCCAAACTGGCGTTCCCACACCAGTTATCCATCTCATCCTCGATCCTCATCCACGCTGCACTGCTAACAGATACAACGTCACTAGGCAGGGTATCCCCGCTGAAAGTTGCAAGAATCGTTGATTCCTCGCTGATCGAACCATCTCCAATTGATAGAAGTATGCCAGGACTATTCAGGAGAAAATCCTTGAACGAAAAAGCTATCTTTGTCGGGTGAGCCGTTTTAAAAATCCATTCTTGCCGATAACCCCGCTCCTCGATGCATTGTTGGTTGAGGTCCCTGGTTGAGATTGTGAAGTTGCTTGTGGTGTTTAAATATAAATGCTCTAAAAAGATCATGAGATTCAATATGAAAAATAAATAAGAATACACTTTCATTATAATTGCAAGTAATTCGTTCTTGGAAGATCCCTCATGACTGTTTTCTAAGTCATGAAATCATGATTATATGGTGGCATAATAGGGACACATTTGGCCAAAATTTTGGAGAAATATTTGCTAAATTTTGGCCAATTTTTCGCCAAATATTTGCCAAAAATTGTCCGAATTATACACATTTGGCAAAATTTGCGGCAAATTTTGACCAAATTTTCGCCAATTCTTTTCTTCATTTGGCCAAATTGTGGCCAAATTTTGGCATATATTTGGCATGTATTACAAGGTACCTGATTATAGCACCCACTATCCTTGTTTCCTTCGGGTGGTCACTATCTCTGTTTTATGAAAGTTGTCTATGAAGTTCACTTGTTTATAGCGGCCACATATCTATTTTCCCTTGGGTGGTGACCAGAAAGGTTTTACTGTATGTTATTTAATGAACTGGTCTATAAAGGTCACCTGTTTATAGCGGCCAATTTTCTTGTTTTCCTTTGGTAGTCATATACACAGGTTTGACTGAAAACGATATTTTGGGACCTGTCTATAAAGGTCGCCTGATTATAGCAGACTATTTTCTCGTTTACCTTAAGTCGCGATTAGACACAGGTTCGACTATAAACTACAATTTAGTTTTGACCTGTCTATAAAGGTCACCTAATTATAGCAGACTTTTTAATACACACAGGTTTCGTCTAATCAGAGAAATGGGAGTTTATTTCCCTGGTCTAATTGAATACTAGTGAAACCACCGTGGCTAATATCCATTTATACCTACAGTATAATACAGCCCTTTGGCCTCTTTGATATCATGTCAGCAGGCGATGGGCAATTCCAAGATCTTCAGTGGAGCGATTCACATCTTGACCGCGAACCCCGGTCGCATTTAACCGCATGGTTCGCGGTCAAGATGTGGATCGCCCACACTGACCTCTGTGATTGCCCATCGACTGCCGCATCAACGAGGCCATAGGGCTGTATAGGGGAATCGTCCACGCCTTCGTCTCCTCTCATCTGGACTACTGCAACTCCCTCCTTGCCGGTCTCCCTCTTTCTCATATATCCCCCCTCCAACGTATCCAAAATTCAGCCGCTAGATTAGTTACCCCTGTTCTCCGCTCACTTCATTGGCTACCGGTCCATTTCCGCATTACTTTCAAGATCCTACTTCTCACATACAAAATCACACATAATCTTGCCTCCATATATCTTCTAGTCTCCCTTGTTCCTCCTCTTCTGCCAGATCCCTCCGTTCATCTTCCTCTCTCCAATTACAATGGCCCACGTACAAAAACTCGTTATGGTGACCGAGCCTTCTCGTCCATTGCCCCCACCCTTTGGAATAATCTCCCACCCCATATTCAGAATGCCACATCTATCGAATCATTTTAAATCCTCCTCAAAACCTATCTATTTAAGCAGTTGTAATTTTCTGGAGGGGCACACAGTTAGTTATAAGGCATTGTATCACTCACATATACATGTACCGGAAAAATATAAAGGGAAAAGTATGCGGCGATTACGCCGGTCAGTACGGTATTTGTTATTTCTTATTTGTTACTTTGACTTTGGTGTTGTATTGTTTTTATGCTATCGTGTTGTATTATTTTTATGCTATCGTGTTTACTAGTTTTCTTATTTAGACAGACCACCAGTGCGCTTAGAAACGCCCGTATAAAGCGCAATATATTAATGCAATTATTATTATCATTATTATTATTATATACCTCAATTGATATTAGACACGACGGTTTCACTTGTTATATATGCAATTAGACGAAACCTGTGTATAATGACCACCTAAGAGAAAACAAATGGCCACTATAATCAGGTGACCTTTATAGACAGATCCCAAAATATAGTTTACAGTCAAACCTGTGTATAATGGCCACCAAAGGGAAACAATAACATTGGCCGCTATAATCAGGTGACCATTATAGACAGGTCCCAAAATATCGTTTTCAGTCAAACCTGTGTATAATGACTACCAAAGGAAAACAAGAAAATTGGCCGCTATAAACAAGTGACCTTTATACACCAGTTCATTAAATAACATACACTTAAACCTTTGTATGGTCACCACCCAAGGGAAATAGAAATGTGGCCGCTATAAACAAGTGAACTTCATAGACAACTTCCATAAAACAGTGTATAGTGACCACCCGAAGGAAACAAGAACATTGGCCGCTATAATCAGGTGACCTTTATAGACAGGTCTCAAAATATCGTTTTCAGTCAAACCTGTGTATAATGACTACCAAACGAGAACAAGAAAATTGGCCGCTATAAACAGGTGACCTTTATAAGCCAGTTTATTAAATAACATACAGTTAATCCTTTGTATGGTCATCATCCAAGGAAAAATAGAAATGTGGTTGCTATAAACAAGTGAACTTCATAGACAACTTCCATAAAACAGTGCATAGTGACCACCCGAAGGAAACCAGGATAGTGGGCGCTATAACCAGGTACCTTTTAAAAGGCAGGTTCCATCAAATCGTATGACCATCCAAGCAGAAGTGTGGATGTATAAACAGGTAACCTTTATAGACAAGGTCATGTAGTACAGTTAACCTGTGTAATTCCGTCTACAGTTATTGTAGCCTCCTATGCAACTGAAAATATGTATGACTTTTGGAGCGAAATTTTAGCCAACTATTCGCCAAATATATGCCAAAATTTTGCCAAATGTGTATAATTTTGCCAAATTTTGGCGAAAATTTGGCGAAAATTTTACCCAAATTTTGGCCAATATGTCCCTATTATGCCACCACGAATAGTTATAAAACGAATGTAAGTAAAATTTCAAGTTATTACACCACATTGACGAATCTGTAGCATATAGTATATGCACGTGCTAAAGTCATCATTATTATCTCAGTTTCGTACATGAAGTGTTTTTAAACACTCTTGATCAAAATGCAAAGTTCATTAACATAAATAATACATATTCTTCATTGGGGGTGAACTGGTTATTGACATAATGAATGTAATTATCAAACTTTTCTTTTTAGAACAGCAATATGAAAGTTTCATGATACCATATAGCTTTACTGCAAACTAAAATTCATCATTTACTTCTACAAGGAGTTTAAAAATTTGCCATCAAAATCAAGTTTAATTAAGCAAATTCCACAATGTGTTAGAAGGGTCAATCAGGAGGTGTGCCACCGTGGGATGCAGTGTTAACCATAAATGATCACTATTCTCCCCTTATGGAAGTGGGCAAAATACACCACCATGATCACCAACGTCATTTATATGATTAATAATCATGATGATAAAAAGACGCATTGTAATCCATAAATTAATATATTCTCCATAATATAGGGAGGGGGAAAAACACACGATCCTCTTTTCTGGGTCATTGATATATGGGTTCTTCCCATAAGTCAGGGGGAAAATACATATTACCATTCTCCTTTATTCACGTCAATGATATGATGTAAGATGATCACGCTTACCTCTGTCCTCTATCACGAGTATGATATTCGCAACATCCAATATTCCACAAGACGATGTAACAGCGCAGCTGTATTCCCCACCGTCGGTAAAATCCAACTTTCGTATGGTCAGATTGCCACTCATCAGGCCGTACGTATCAAGTCCATATTTGTCTGAATCTTTGATGTAAACAGAACATCTTTGATTTGCGTCTTTGCAGAATTTACGAACAAGGATCTCACCATTCTTTTCCCAATTCATCGAACCTTTATCGGGATCATGCTGACACGGACTTCGATTTATACACTGGAGAGTTGCATTACCCCCTGGTTGGGATCTCATACCATCCTTCAACGGACCTTGATATGCTATGCATATTATTGCACAAACAATATAATTAATAATGATTGTATAAATATTGTTAATATAACAAGAAAAAAACAACAAATTAGTATCATAGATAGTTATTGAACGATAACAATAATACGAACAATCAATGTCGTGTACATATTATCATATCAATATTAAAATTCATGTTAAAATACATCTATAGTATTGACTAATACGTTTCTTCCTGGTTTCTGTTCAAATCTCAATCGCTAAGCTGGTTTACAAACTACAATCAAACTTGCTTACCATCTGGCCTCCTTGTTTTCAAGCTACCTGCTGTAATAAACATACATCTGATATTGTCTCCGTATGGGAATTATAATTTGCTGGATGGAAATAAATATGTCTATAAATGTCATCTGTCTCTAAAGACCACTTCTTATGTCTCCCCGCACTGTTAAAACGCTTTGTAAAAATGTTTCTTGAATCTTTTCATACAACTTTAGGTGTAGCATGATAAGTTGTACAAAGAAAAGTTGCGTTAAGCGGCCATTGTTCAAGCGTTGATGAAACGTGTTAAATCACGTGATAGTTTCGACCACGAAATCATCGCGACAAAACCCCTTTTGTCCCATTGCAAACCAAGCGAACCGAGTTGAGCGCAGTGATAGCGTGTTAGTCTTATAACCCAAAGAACCCCGGTTCTATTCCTACCTATGCCGCTTTTACATCTTGTTTTGTATTTGCTATTTCAACAACATGATTGTTGAAATTTATTCTAAACAACAGTTGTAGAACAAATTAAAACAACAGCTGTGTAAACTTTAAACAACTGGGGTTGTTGAATGTTTTCAGTTTTCAACAACAGTTGGATGGTTCATATGTTAAACAGCGGTTGTTGAAAATGTTCAACAAGTTGTTGAATTTGTTTACACAGCGTTTTAACAGTGCGGGGTGGACATTAAAAGCAGGGTTGACTGAGTGAACTAAAATAATTCACTCAATATTTGACAGATAATGTGGCTTACTGGTCAGTGATAAAGTGCATGTGAGTTTAATTATTACAAAATAATATATATAGATATGATTGTTTTAAACTTACAATACATTGCCGGTAATTACAACATACAATAAATGATGAATCGCTGGTAAAAATGTCAATGACCTCTGACAAAGCAATATAGATGCACTGATTAAAAAAACTCCATAACTGTATGTATTTATCATAATAAAATAAAACTATAAACTAATACCAGTAGAATAAATAAATGTGGCGGCAAATCAGTGAATAGTTTCACTTTTGTGCTAAAAAGAAGATTACCTAAAACGAAGCATTCCTTAGAAAATATGAACATCAGGATTGCGGGAGACCAAGAGAATGCCATTCCGAATGAAGCAGCCTGCTGCTGTACCGCACTAAATACAAATGACCACACCTTGCGTGTATTGAACAGAACAAGACCGAAACAGAAATTACCTGGCATGTTGTCTCAAAATAAAGCTTCCCATATAAATTGTTCGAACAAATCATGACAGTTATTCAAGACATGGTTGTTATATATCATATCAAGTACATGGGTTTCGCAACAGTTCTCTGATTTACACGCACTCTTATATTCAATCATCAAGTAAAGATACTGACAGTGACATGCGACAAGTATTAAGGGTTACACATTCTTGTCATTATTTGAAACTTGCCCAACCAACACGAACTTTAAGTATTTACTGATTACAATTGAGATTTAGCTTGTATCCTCATATTTCATATGATATCCTTGCCGCGGATAGTGTATAAGTAAGCATTTCAAAACATTGCAACTAAAGAATTATAATCAATTGGGCAAAGTGGTAATAAGATAAAGTAATAATCCCGCCGAAATCAGCAGAAAGTGGTGTGACGTCAGTATCGGGAGCAACTGCTACCATAAGCAGACGATGTGAAAGATAATGTACACAATTTTAATATAATGCCTTTTTTAACATGACTATGTTCAATCATTGTTTAAAGGGAGTGTATCACATTTGCATCCACCAAACTAGGTGGGAAAACAAATCTTGTAACTTTTGGGACATAACGCAAGCTCTTAACGGACAGATTCTACAATTTAAGTTATGTGTACATTTTTGATCAGGTAAGAGAGAAATCTAATGTTGTATTTATTTATGTTTTCAAAATCGCTAAACGTCTAGGCTAGATGTTAAGGGGTAGCTACACACGTCGATGAACACATACATCGTTCAATACAATGTGACCGACTGCAATGGCAGTGCATTGACTTCGAACACACACGGTGCAAGGATCCATGGAACAAAGGCTCTTACTCCCCTAGTTGCTAAGCTACAAAACAACTATTGTATCTGGTCACTTTCTAGAGCTTGCCTACCATACATTAGCATTATTCTACACACATCTCCTATTATTTTATCATTAGCCTACACACATTCTACAATCTACACTACAACTGATTTGATAACTTAACCTACTCCATGTTATTCCCTATTCATCCTACTTTCAATGTGGACTGTCCCCTGAACCTAAAGGAGTGGTCACACTGAACACGAATCCCCACGAATAGACCCACGAATGCAGTACGAATTGGTACAAATCAATAGCAAGCCGTTTTTAACATTTATTCCTATTTCTTGATATCAAGAATTCAATTCTTGATATCAAGAAATCGAATTCTTGATATCAAGAAATGCATTCTCGATATCAAGAAATGCATTCTTGATATCAAGAAATACTTTTCGGTATTGGTAATACTTGATATCAAGAAATAAACTGATATCAATAATTCAATTATTGATATCAAGAAATAGGAATAGATGTTAAAACGGCTTGCCATAGTTTTGTACCAATTCGTACTGCATTCGTGGGTCTATTCGTGGGGATTCGTGTTCAGTGTGACCACTCCTTAACATAAAGACCTGAGCAAATCTTTACAGTGTACTGTTATGTGTCACTGTGTAACCAGCGTATGTCGTATTAGTATCGACTAATCAAGTGCCGAAATATCCAGAGGCTGAGTTACCTCAAGCCATATTTTTTCCGAAGTAAAACAGAACAATTAATATTAAATTCGTTTATTGAAGTTGAAAGGTTTCAATTGATTTTTATATTTCTCACACATTTTTTTTAACATCATTCCCTAGCTACATGCACATTTTAAGAAAGATCCGCAGTGTTTGCAAATGTGTTACACAGCCTTTAAGTGTAGGAAAAAAGTTGTCAATATTTTTTCCACTACATGACTCTTTATTGTGCATTGTTGTCATTTGACATGGATTTTTTTCTCGTAAAGCAAGCTAACTACAGGTATTTAAATATAATCATGTCGCTCTCGCGACGCTCTCGCGCCGACCTCGCGCCGCTCCTAATCCCCATTCATAAAATTGGAAGCGTGGGGAGGACGTGGGGAGAGCGTGTGGAGGTCGTGTGGAGAGCGGCGTTCATTGTTCGCTATTGTTTAGATCGTACACTTTTCTTGGCCGCTCTCGCGCCGCTCCCGCGGCGTCCAAGTTAAATTAGCAAATTGGCAACGCAGTGGGCAATGAATGGGAAGATTATCTCACATGCGTCAATAGATATCCTTCCATGAATGCACAGTCAATAGCTCGATGAACAAAAGAGCAGGACGTAGGAGCTCGGCGTTCGCTTTGGACAAGTTGAAAAACGAACTTGGGTCTTCGGCGATCTACTCTTTGTTCAGGGGCTATTGTATGTCCATGCATGGGAGGATATCTTTTCACACAAGTGTCATAATCTTCTCATTCATTCCCAAGTTGAACAAAAGACATTCTTGCAGATCTATTCCAGCACTTCTGCTAGTGGACGCTATAGCCTATGCTATAGATTGCGAAGTTTGACATGTTTCAACTATAGGTCAAAATGATGTCACAATTTAAAATGGCATGTCCGGGCAAAAATAATGAACATTTGGGGGAAACTCAATTTCTGGCTAAAACGTGGCATGGCGGCATACAAATTATATGAGGCTCCAATGAATGGGGACATACGCACACCGTATGCATGATGAACACAGATTTCCCGCAAAAATATGAGTGTTTTGTCCAAAATCTCGGCGACACGTTCCCAACGTCCCCCCCCCCCCCCCCCTAAAAAAAAAAAAAACAGTCGCAAAACCACGATGTTCATACACTGTTTAGAAAACTAACATTATTAATATATCCGACCCAACCGCCTCGGTCCTCGATATCCGCCAACACAACCAGTTGCTCGGTCTCAATTTGTTGACAGACACGTCCCCCCCCCCCCCCCCCCTCTCGCCATAAAAAAAACCTGTGTACGCCAGTAAAGTCTGATGTTTGTGGTTGTTTTGCTTGCCATTCCAAGGGGGGGAGGGGGGGGGGGGCTATAATGCATTTAGGTTTCCCAGAATATTCAGATTCAAGCATCGACTGTCGACTCTGCTCCCCCATCAATAGACTGAATCACTCATCAATAAAATACACATCGGAGAAGATCCGGGGGGGGGGGGGGGTGTATACCTCTACTCTTTGGTGTGGGGGAATAGCGTGCACAGACCATCGATATACATTTGTATATCGATGTTACAGAAACCCCCATTTCCCCAAAAGTTAAGTTTCCAAATTACATTTGTCTGAATTGCATACTAACGATCATGATACTACTACTACTACTACTACTACTACTACTACTACTACTACTACTACTACTACTACTACTACTACTACTACTACTACTAACAATGATAGTCAACAATAATAACCCTCCCCATCCCCTCCACCCCAGTTTTCAAAACAGCTCTACGCCAAGAGCATGCGTAGTGTGCTAGTAGGAAACGCACTGAGTGTGTTTAACTACATGCGTGCATGGTATAGGATCGCAGAGAGCGGGTCCAGAGCGTGTGGAGATCGTGTCGAGAGCGTAGAGCAAGTGACCTCGTCTCATTGTTATGAGCTATTGTTAAAGATACACCGAGCGTGCACAGTGAATAGCTCGGAAAGCGTGGCCAAAGCGTACGGAGAGCGTGTTAAGGTCGTGGCAAGAGCGTGAACGAGCTACCATTGTGTCATTAATCGCTCGATTTGTCGGCGCTTCGCCTGCGCTTTGATCAAAATGTTTTTGTTTTTTATAAGTACGAGAACGCAGAGAGAGCGTGGCTTATATGTGACGGCACCATTAGCAATACTCCAGCAAAGCACAGCAGCTGCTGAACAATGGACCAATAGAACCGTGTCCAGATTTCAGCGGGCCTTTCAGGCGGATAAAGTAGGAGGGCATTTGAGCAGTCAAATTCCCGGTTGTGTCACTTCGCATATTGGCCGTGTATACGCATGATCGTTCACAATTTTGCGAAAAAGGGGGAATATTTTTGCGAGTGTTTGCGAATAAATGAAAAATCGCGGAAAAGGAAAAACAGGGTATAGATTTCATGACTATTTTCGGGGAATTTTGTTATTGTTTATATTTGTGTGTTTTATTGAAAAAATCAAGGCAGATCACAATATTTACAAGTTATTAACATGATAAGAAGCAAACATTACTAAACAAATTACACTTTACAATAGATTAGGAAAAATCATACCAAAAACAAAAAATAAACAAATAAATAAAATAAATAAAATATATATAAAAAAGGCAGATTAACCATTGTTCAAGAGCGGAATTCAAAGACACCTGGTTATACCGAGACGCCCCGCCGACCCTAGCAAATCCGCATAGACGAACGGCCAAAGGCTGATACGGTGAGAATTATTTTCGGGGAAATTAGAAAAAAGGTACACATTTCATTAACATTTCATTAAAAAGGGTTCCATTTCATGAAGGGTCAATAATTATAATTTGTACCTGTGTACTTGAAGTCTTTTAAAGGGGTATTTTGGTTGATGTATACTCGAAATGTTTGGACGACAATTCGCACCCCCACCCCTCTTTTTAAAAGATGCAATGTATAACCCTTTTGAAAGTGTATATCTGCGGAACGCCAAAAATAGGGGTTCATTCATTTGTCTTACCTTTGAATACAAAGTGACACCTCCGCGAAGATTTCTTCCTGAACTAGACCTAAAAGACTTGCATAAAGAAATACATCATTAGAATAAATCTGTAATAAAATAAGCAAACATGGAATTTCCTACCACAAAGTGTAGGGGTAGGGCTTTGCCAGTATTTGTGTTTTTTACGAAATTATTATAACTTAACAATTGTATTAAATGTTATTTAATTCGATGCAATTAATATGTTATACTGCCAAGCAAACTATTCTAACTAGTGCTGTAACTGACCTTGATGATCGGATCGGTTGTTCGGATCGGCAAAATCCGATCAATGATCGAAATCGGATCGGAAATCGGTAAAAAAAAATCGTGAAAAAAAAATCGTTTGTTTTTCTTTGGAAAATTATCTCAAAAAACATATTTTGGGAAAATAAATGAATACCAAAGCAACATATATCCATATGAATAAGCCCAAGGTAATCTTGTATGGGTATGCTTTCATTTCAAACTGATTACCTCTCCTTTTACAAAATTACTCGCGGCGATTCTGAAAGGTTACGCCAAATTAATCACATGGGACTGAGCTAAGTAACCTTTCAGAATCGCCGCGAGTAATTTTGTATTCATTTATTTTCCCTAAAAACGATTTTTGTTTTTCTTCCGATCTTCCCATTTTTTCTGCATGATCGGAAATCGGCAGAAACTAGTTCTAACTTCCTCGTCTGATTGCCAAACGCATATCCTTTTTTTGTAAGATTACATCAAACTTTCCGAACATTAAAATGACCCGGATTATATTGGTACAATCATATACCATTTAGGTCAATATTCTAGTCTGAATCGTTGTAAAGATATTTATAATAACAAAAATGACGTGTTTTCGACAGTTTCTTTTAATAGCCCGCCACTTTTACAACAGTCAATCTTAAAGTCACATTTTGCGTACTTTTGAATTCGGGCCACTTTGGGTGAACTTACTGAAAAAATGATTGCCTTTCATTTGGCTACATGGTTAGACGATTTGCATCGCGAATATACATCGTATGACTTAAATGCCTATGAACATTTGTTTGGCATCTCCCCCCTAAATTAACGGACTGCTCTATTTCTACTTAAAGGGATCTTGTAACCTTGTTGACATGTGCAAAATTGGCAAGTGGTTGATATGTTCATAGGTGGTTGATATGATGTGTTTAGTCTACCAAGTGATGTGTGAAAATCCCAGGGTAAATGTATGTCATTTAACCAAATAATGAGCGAAAATTAAAAGTGATATTCGCTAACTCATTTAACTGACTGTGCACACAGATGAAATTATCAACTGTATATTTTATGTATCCGAACACTTCAATGTTACATATTTTTATAACGTAATAGAAATTTGGAAAACCGAAAGCTGTTCCATGTTTTTATTGGTACACTTAGGTATGAGAGAACCACTAGTTCAAAGTAAATATTGTGGAACTTGACAATGTTACTTGACCCCTTTAAAGTTCGCCCTGTTCAGGTACACACACTAACACATGTACACGCACGCATACATGCAAACACACATTCAAACGGACACATACAAACACACACACAGGCACACGAATGCTCACACACGCACGCACTGTGTTCGTCCTGTGTTTTTGTTAGATCTGCCTATAATTATCATTGTGAATATCATAAAGCCATTTTAAATAAAAACAAATCTATTGTTGGGTCAGGTATGTCAACAGACACACACGCACACACACGCACACACACACACACACACACACACGCACACACACACACACACACACACACACACACACACAAACAAACACTCATTAATCCGCATACATACACGCGGTCATACATTAAGTTCAATTACAAAACCGACATGATGTGCTTTTCCTTTTCTAATACCTTTATATGAATCAATCGTCAAATGCATGTTTCATCTTTCAGTTTAAAATAATGTCTCTTGTGAGCGCGATATCAACCACACATGGCATTATAACTTGTTTGCATATACGCTTGTCCTCGTTTGGCCAGTCGTTAAGTATGAATCACGAGAAACGAGGACGTGACCAACTCGTATACCGTGGTATGCTATAATGACGCCAAGAAAGGGTATAAGTAATTATCCGTGTATAGCTTGGATTTGTTTTCCCTTTATTTATTTGTAAGCCGAAGTGAAACTCCCCTCCCCTCCCATCTTCACCCCTTTCCGCTCATCTTCTGTTCATCTTTGTCCCACAAGAGCATCATCATCTTTTATAGGCAATTCCTTAGTTTCACTTACGGATGAAACCCTCAACTGTACATGGATATTTAATATACATCTATATACAATCTAGTGCAATGCCATTAAAGGAAGGCAACACCACAACATAACTTATCCGAACACAAAAAAGTAACTATACCCCCCTAAACAACGGCTCATAATTTCATAACCGATAACTGTTTGAAGATGTCATCTTGCCATAATATTGGTACAATTGTTTTGTACATCATGTGTGAAAAGAGATATTCATCACTTTATGGCTGAATGAGCACAGATTAAAGACACAAATTCAAAAGTCACAAGGTATTGTGCGTGCCTGTACATTGTTGTGAAACAGCACATGTAGAAGAATGCATTGATTATTTGAACATTTATTCCGATTCAAATTCAAGTTAAAAAATTATGGTTTATGAAACAATGCTGTTTGATATTCCATTCATTTTGATTTGTTCATGGCACGTGAAATTGTGCTAAATGCATTCATTGTAATGTTAAAACAGTGCATTTTAAAAATGTTCACTACTCAAAAAATGTAATAATGATAATACTTTTGCGATTTTTGAAATATGACAATTTGTTTCTGTGTGCTCACTCAACGATGAATTAATGGTTACCTTTTATTTGTACACATTATTTTTCTAACTACCATAAGGATATTTTGGCAAGTCGAAATCCTGAAACGATTCTTGGTTATGAAATTATGGGCAATTGTTTAGAGGGGTAGTTACTTTTTGTGTTCGGTTTACATAATAAAGGATTTCTCGGTCAATTTCGTAAGTTGGCCACACGAATTCATTTTGTGTGCATTCAATTTTGCCTATTTTGTCACCGCAGCTGTATTTTGCAGTTGAAATACGTTTTTTAGCATTCCAATTCATATAACGATCATTCGAAAACATTTTGTTTGCATTCGATTTAAAACGTGTTTCTATTTCTTAAAATTGTCATTCAATTACGTAATACCGCCTTCCGTGAAATCCGTTGGTGAAATGGAATGCAAATAACGTGTTTTTTAATTGAATGCTAAAAGTGGTAAATCACTTGACCGAGGAGTTAAATCGTATGAACAAAATACAATTTTTACCCACAATTCCAAGCCTTCAGCTCAACTTCGCGAAATTGAATGACACGCTTATCAACACGAATGAGAAGCTTACGAAATTGGCCGAGAAAACATATCGTTATAGTTAGAATTATGTCTTACCTTACGACCAATTCAAGCAATAACTCCGTATTTGTATTTTTTTGAGATAATGTTCTTTAGTGCGATTAGTGGTTCATATACATGATATATATATATATTAATATTCATTCGAGGATGTACAAATCTATATAAATTATTGACATTTAATTATATATATTTTCAATGGAAATTCGCAAATACATATAACCAAGGACATGGATTTTGAAACAAATTTGTTTACAAGCTGTAATAGAGATTTATATTTTACAATAAAACAATTAATTTAGGATGATAACGTTCATTCTTACAAGGTGTAAATGATACAAAACCTGAACGAATACTTTGTTGGCATGTGCAAAAACTAGCAAATTATGGTTGACAAAATGTGTATTTCTGTGATCAGATTTTCCACTGAATGATGTGTAAAATTCCATGGTAATGAATGTCATATTATGACCAAGTAGGAAATTCAACATGATTTTCTCTAACTCAGTGCGCTGACCTTGTACACCATTATAAGTATCAACTAGATTATTATACATCTGAACACGTCATTCATACATATCTTTATAACCAAAGAAAAATTAGGACAAACAAAATCTGTTCCATCTTTTTCTATTGGGATTACGAATACAATAAGGTATGTGAGAACAGCAGGGGTTCTAAATAAATAGTGAGGATTTTGAAAATGTTAACAGATCCCTTTATAATACCAGTTTATATAACCTAGAATCTTGGTATACTATACAATTAAACTAATGTGTATGTAAAATGTAACAACGAACATATAATGCGCAAACAAAATCCTTGTTCAGCAATGATAAATATGACGTAGTGCCGACGCATCCCCGCCCACGGCCAAGTCACTTGAAGCTTTGTTCAAAGTCGCCCCATCGCAGTTTCAGCACTGCTTCCGTAATTCATAATTTTGTTTTACTGTTGTTATGGATTTCACACATCACACAGTTGACATATCAGATTACAGAAATACATATTATATCAGCAATTTGCCAGTTCTGTTTACAAATGTCAACAAGGTTAGTAGATCCCTTAAAGGGGCCCTGCAACCCAAATGCATGTTGACCTCTGTTAATCTGTATTAGTGTACACATTCAATATTTGTAAACGGTTTGACCCAAATATGTTTTTGTATATTTTTAAACATTTTATCATGTATTTGTCTTCATGTTGCTAAGCCCCACCTCCTAAAAAACCCTCCAGAGCAAATTCTATTGTTGACCTGCAGTGACATCATTTGTCAATCACTGGTCAGCTACCGTGCTATTGTGATTAGCCTAATCACAATAGCTTCACACGGTTGAATAGAATACCAACTCACACAACTTCAATTACAATAGCTGTTGCTATGTCAGAAGAAAAGCACTGTCTAAGCTATTGCATGGAGGTATGCAGGGCATGCTTTTGTGTGGATGTTCTTTTTGTACTTTCATCTTTTGTTAATCTCATGGTAGCTGACCAGTGATTGACAAATGATGTTACTGCAGGTCAACAATAGAATTTGCTCTGGAGGGTTTTTTAGGAGGTGGTGCTTAGCAACATGAAGACAAATAAATGATAAAATGTTTAAAAATATACAAAACATATTTGGGTCAAACCGTTTACAAATATTGAATGTGTACACTAATACAGATGAACAGAGGTCAAAATGCATTTGGATTGCAGGGCCCCTTTAAACTAGAAACAGGGCAGTTCATTTAGTAGGGCAGCCCCATATGCCAGGGGTGGGGGGGGGGGGGGGGGGGGGGGGGGTGGCCGACTTTGTCCAAAAGCAATTAACTACATAGCCTCATACGATTTACCATCCCAATGCAAATTGTTTAATCATTTTTCCAAATGTTAGGCTTCATTTCCCTGACAGTTTGCTTAAAGTGGCCTCGAATTCAAAGGGGGCGCAAAATGTGATTTCAAGATTGACTGTGGTAAAATGGGCGGGCTAAGAGAGTCACTGATGATTATTAAACTGTTGAAAACTGGCATTTTTGTAATGAAGTATATCTTTAATACGATTCAGACTAGAATATTGACCTGAATGGTATTTGAATGTAGCACTTTAATAAGGGTTACTCTGATGTAATTTATTCAGGGGGGAAATGTGGTAATTTTACAAGAAAATCTGTTGGGCAATCGGACGAGGATGTCAGAATAGTTTCCTTGTCAGGAAAAAAATATAAATTGCATTGATTCGAAAAACATTCAATATAATTCGTAATCATAATATTTTTGTAGTTACACATATTCGGGCAAAGCTCCTAGTGTTGGATATTCCATGTTTGCTTATTTGTTTAAAGTTTTATTCTAATAATTTATTTAGGAATGCTAGTGTTTTTCGCTAGAGACAGATCGTGTTTACGAATCGAAAAAAAAAGAAACGAGCACTGGTCTATCAGGTCTAGTTGAGGACGAAATCTTCCCGGCGATGTCACGTTGTATTCAAAGGTAGGACAAATGATCGTTCTGGAGGTGAAAATGAACCCGTATTTGTGGTGTTTCGCATAATTATACACTTTCAGCAAATTATACACCCCTTTAAAAAAGAGGGGTATAAATTGGCATCTTTTAAAAAGGGGAGGGGGGTACAAATTGGCATCCAACAATTTCAAGGAATAAAAAAAACAAAATACCCTTTTAAAAGACTTCACGTACTTGATTTATGCTTTTCACTCCAACGGCTGGTTGAGTGGTGGCATCCGCATCACGATTTATCGCCATTTCTTTCGGTTCCTTGCCAGGTATGCAGCCTCTGTGTAGGAGTTTATATTCCGGTTTGAGCAGTCTGATTTGACGCAGTCTGTCCATCTTTTGGGAGGTCTTCCACGTGGCCTGACCCCATCTATTCTCCCATCTAGTACTACTTTGGGGTATCGTGTTGGAGGCATTCGCTGTATGTGTCTGAAGAATCGAAGTCTTTTTTGGGATATCCGATCCATTACAGTGAGCTTCATATTGAGTTGTTTTCTAATCTATGTGTTTCTGATTCTGTCTATTCTTGTGACTCCTATGATCTTCCTGAGACATGCCATCTTCACGTACACAGAATCAAATTATAAAATTGACCCTTCATGAAATGGACCCCTTTTTAATGAAATATTTATGAAATATGTACCATTTTTCATATAGTCTTTACCCTGTTTGTCCATTTCCGCGATTTTTCATTTATTCACAAACACTCGCAAAAATACCCCCCCCCCCCTTTTGCGTAATTGTAAATGATAATGCATATACACGGCCAATGCGAAGTGACATAACCGGAAATTTGTTATATCCGTGGTAAGGATATGAAAGTATGAGCTAAATTTAAATCAATAAATGTATACTTCAAGTGTCGTTTGTAAGTATGTTACATTGATGTTAGAAATAAAAGTGCGTGTGAATCAGAGAACTCAAGCGGTTTTGAAACCCATGCACTTGAATAACTCTAATGATTTGTTCGAACTTTTAATACGGGAAGCTCTATTTTGAGACAAACTTATTTCTCTTTCAGTCTTGTTCTGTTTACTACATGCATGTAGACATGCAAGGTGTGGTCATTTGTATTTAGTGCGGTACAGCAGCAGGCTGATTCATTCGGAATGGCATTCAGTTGGTCTCCCGCAATCCTGATGTTGATATTTTCTCATGAATGCTTCGTTTTAGGTAATCTTCTAATTAGCGCAAATGTGTAATTTGTTTGTTTCTAGTGGTATTAGTTTATATTTTGAATTTATTTGTACAAATACATACAGTTTATTTTTAGTATAAAATTAATGCATTAATATCGTTAGGTCAGAGATCATTGATTCGTTTGTACCAGAGAGTCATCATTTATTGTAGGTTTTAACTACCAGCATCATATTCATATTTTGAAACGATTACATTTTTATATTGTATTTCGTAATAATATACCTCCCATGCATTTTATCACTGTCAAGTAAGCCGCACAATTTATCGAACAGAGGGAAATATAATAATGAACTCAGTCAAACCTGCTTATAATGCTTACAAACCTGCTAATAATACAGATATTCATTTCCATCCAGTAAACTATATAAATCCTATAGGGAGGCAATATTAAATGTCTGTTAAATACAGCAGGTCGCTTAAAAACAAGGAGGTCAGATGGTAAGTAGAATAAATTTGACTGTAGTTTGTAAATCAGTTTAGCGATGGTGATTTTATCAGAAACCAGGTAGTGACGTATTACACTAGTCTATTATTATATTACATATATCTTAATTCTGATATGAAATATACACGAAATCGATTGTTCGTGTTATTGTTATCGTTAAGTAATATTAACAGTAAACTCATTATTGAATGTAATGTTTTTGTTGCAATAATATGCATAGCCTATCAAGGGAGCCATGGTTCGTTGAAGGATGGTACGAGATCCCGACCGGGGGATGAGGTAAGCCTCCCTTGCATAAATCTAAGTCCGTGCCAGCACGATCCTGATGACGGGTGGATAAAGTGGAAAAGAAATGATGAGATCCTTCTTAGCAAATACTGCCAAAGCTCTAGGCAACCATGTATTGATAACAACAAAGATTCAGACAAATATGGACTTGATACGAACGGACTGAGCACTGGTAATCTGAACATACGGGACTTGGAGTTAACCGACAGTGGGACATACCGATGTATCATTACAACAACTACTTGTGGAGAATTGGATGTTGCGAATATTACACTCGTGGTGGTAGATGACATAGGTAGGTATGGTAATGTTAAGATGATATCAAGTTTAGGGAGGTAAATCATTTAGGAAGGGGGGGGGAGCAGTTATGTGATGCTTGGAAACAAGTTGAATACGTTTGTTATATGATCATGTTGTTCTGGATTTAGCCACTTGAAGACTGAAACTGAGACTCTATTTTTACGCTCCATAAAAGATAACTTATGACACTATCGATTAATTAGCTGAGCAGGTTTCACTTTTTTGTTAACACATTGCTTACTCCCAAATGATCATCAACATTAGACTTGGAGGGAGTTCTTGACAAAATCTACGATAATTTATCATGTTGTTGTTTCTATTAAAGGGTGAGGATAAGGCAGTTCGAAATGAAAATGTAAATGAATCATGAATTGTTTTGTTTACGCCGTCCGTTTTACGACATGTTATTGTGAGTGCATTACCCCACTATGTTAAGTATCATAATTACATTTAATGAAAACAAACGATGACAAATATATCAAACAATTGTATGAATATCATGACAAATGTATTATTAATAGGCTATTGCTTTATTTCACGAGACACAGTGAATAATATGTATCTTTTAAAACTTGTTTTCCTTTTAAATAGTGTCTGTTGTTTACGTTTTAGTGTCAACAGAAAACACGACACCTTTCATCCATTCAACCACAGCCAAAACAAGATCAACAGGTAAGGATGATAAGATGGTTCATCCAAATGTTACATTTCATGTTATTTTAATAAAATTTATTTATTTCCGGTAAATCAAGAAAAGCACATGATAAAAAGTACCCATTGTGATAGGTCAACAACTTCATCGTCATCATGATGATGATGATGATCATCATCTTCTTCTTATCCTTCTTCTTCCATATACCAAAACCCGAGTCATGAAAAGAATACAAACACAACGTTGCGTGACATATTATAGTTTCAGGTCTTGGGCCGATGCCAGAAGTAACAACTGAGCAAGGCACCACTTCACCAGATCATTTGGCGCGAAATCTTCCTGGAAGTGATCACACTGAGAAACATTTGCGGACAGAGACAACAAAGTCAAACATTGGGACCTCAGGTAATATATATATACCATATTGTTTGAGGCATGTTCCCTATTAAATTTTGTAACGACCATACAGTAAATACAGGGCACACCAGGTTCCCGTAGGCAATGGTTTAACAACTGTTATTGGTTACTGGTTACTGGTTTAACATCTGCAGCAAACATGATGTACTTTAGCGAACTATCTAATTTGACTATATGATATAAGGAGAGTTACTTAAAAAGCCATCGTTCTGATATAGATTTATCAATTTCTGCATTATGGACTTAGATTATGCACATAATAGTAACACATTTATCTATCTTAATCATGTTAATTTTCACCCCCTTGATTTCGTGTGCAGGTCTTTTCATATACATCCTGATTGGGATATCAAGTCTGTTAATACTTATCTTGTTCCTGAGTGGTCTGCGCTGGCTTCATCTAAAAATACACAGGCATAGGCTTGCCCGCCTAGAACAAATGGTGGGTTTCACTCCAAAAGGAGATGTATTGAATCAAAAGTGGTATTATTAAGTTCAAGTGTTTCGGGGTTGTAATACCGTAGAACACCATCGTCAAGCACCCCCAAGCACCAATATGCATCTTGCTTTTAAAGAGCGCCCGCTCTCTGTCCAAACGGGAAACTTTAATCAAGAATGCAAATAATGGTGAGGAATATTCATGAGGATAATAATGGAGGTGAATCTCATGGAAACGACTTTAAAAGCAAGATGCGTATAGGTGCTTGGGGGGTGCTTGGCGATGGTGTTCTACGGTATTTGTGAGATGATGTTATGATAAATTAGTGACAACTCATCTTTTCCACCGTCATTTGTTCTACTACGGGCTTCTCATACTGAAATCTTTATAGTTGAAGTTGGGAATGGGTTTTACTAGGATTAAGAAAAGAAATAATGCCTCAACTTTATGGAAAAAAGTAGAAGATGAGCTTTGTCGCAGGAAGATATGGCACGGAACCGCAAAAAATAACCTGTAAGTAATAAGTAAAGGCAATTTGTTTACCCATAATCAAAGGGTTACAGTCCGTTATTCCGAAGGTTCGTTATTCCGAAGGTTCAGTTATTCCGAAGGTTCGTTATTCCGAAGGTTCGTTATTCCGAAGGTTCGTTATTCCGACGGTTCGTTATTCCGAAGGTTCGTTGATCCGAAAATGAAATCGGGTTCGTTATTCCGAAGGTTCGTTATTCCGAAGGTTCGTTGATCCGAAAATAAAATCGGGTTCGTTATTCCGAAAATTAAATCGGGCTTGTTATAATACTATAGTTTGTGTTTTGTTTATTTAATTTACAGCCTGCATTAAGCATACCCCTCCCCCTTTCCCTCCCTTGGCCAGACCAATCAAACATTTAAGTTTATGTTATCTCTTTATATGAAATTATAGCATTATAACAAACCCAAATTCATTTTCGGATTAACGAACCCGATTTCATTTTAGGAATAGCGAACCTTCGGAATAACGAACCCTCGGAATAACGGACCTTCGGAATAACGAACCTTCGGAATAACGAACCCGATTTTATTTTAGGAATAGCGAACCTTCGGAATAACGAACCTTCGGAATAACGAACCTTCGGAATAATGCAACAAATGTTCGGATTAACGAACCCTATTTCATTTTCGGATTAACGAACACTCGGGTATAGGAAATTTGCGTGTTCGGAATAACGAACCTTCGGAATAACGAACCTTCGGAATAACGAACCGCCGGAATAACGAACCGCACCCAATCAAAGTAGGTCTATAACCAACTACCAAAAAAGAATGGTTTAAAAATGATCGTACCTGCCATGTTTGTTGTCAATATGTTAAATCCCCGTTCTAGCTTTGTTTCTTGCTTTCGCTTCATTCATTTTTTATGATAACAGAAATGAATTTGAAATTATGCTTATAAATAATTTGTTCTCTTTAAACGCGTTTAAATAACATTCTTTTTGTACAGAATCACTACGAGGAAGCACTCCCAGAGCTCCCGCCCAGGTGCAGCAGATACCCCCAAACCAATGAACCAGCCCTTGACGCCAACACCTACGAGTCTGAACCGGATTGCAAAGACTCTCTCTCTGTAGCTGTCGACATACGGCAGCAAGCGAGCAACGAACCCGACTCGCATCCTTCGCTTGACACTAATGCCAACGGCTACACTCCCGTTCCCGACACTCCAGCGACTGCATCAAACTTTTCCACAACAAAGGTGATTAAACATGACTATTATGGTTCTAAGACTCATCATTCTCATTATGCCAATATCGTCGGCCAGGAAGAAAGCGCAACCTATTTCCAGAACAACGACCCTATTTATAGTAATTATGATCAAGAGGAGAACAATTACGTAAATGGTGATGATGAAATGGTGCTCCAATATGGAAACGTGTTTTCAACCGCACATTTCACAGCTGCAAAGTGAGCATTATCTCCATTGTCTACCATGTCTACGAAGCTTAAATCCCTCATTCAGAAACGAGAAAGGGCATTTCATAGCAACAACAAGAACATCTGGAAGTCTCTCCGAAATAAAGTTCAGAAAGAAATTAAACGTTTGAAAGATAGGTTCTACAGAGAAAGAGTCCAAAAACTAAAACTTGAAAACCCGTCCAACTGGTACAAACATCTGAAAATGATGACCGGTAAAAGAAACGCACAACTGGACATCATCGATGACTCGCGTGACAATGAACCCGGGGGGGGGGGGGGGGGGGGGCACTCAACTATATTGCTGTACACACGCGCGACCAGAAAAACGCGTAAAAAGGTTACTTTTTGCCGATCATGGCGCGTCACGCGCGTGACGCGTTTAGGGTGTCAAAAAGGCCAAAAACAGAAAAAAGGGTATTAAATGTTTGTGGAGTTAAACAAATACGCGTTTACAGTATCTTTTTCTCCAAACTTGTTCAATTGACGTAGACCTTGTTTAGGGGTATGTTTCAGGGGTTATACTTGTTTAGGGGGCAAAATTGTCAAAAAAGCACGCGAAAATACTTGAATAGGGTATACATTTGACCAATGGATAAAACTTGTTTAGGGTGGGTTTGAAAAACCTGTGGTCGCGCGTGTGTCATCAATATAGTTGAGTGCCCCCCCCCCCCCCCCCGCCCCCCCCCCCCCCCCCGGGATGATGAATCCCCCGACAGAACTGATGCAGAAAAGGCTGAAGAAATAAAGACTTTCTTCTCCTCCGTCAACAATGATATTCCTCCTCTCAACCTGCATGACCTGCCAGACTACCTACCCTCCTCAGCAGCACCACAAACCATCTATCCGTGGGAAGTTTTCAGAGAGCTGAAGAAAACCAAGCCTGGCAAGTCCTGCCTCCGACCAGTGGAAAAGGGCCGTTCTAGTCTCAATCCCGAAGGAATCTCCACCGGTTACACTTGACAAACTGCGCCCCATATCACTAACGGACCATTTTGCAAAAGTCGCGGAACTGTTTATTGCAAGACAACTTCTTTCAGACATCAAGTCCCACCTTGACCCTAAACAATACGGCAGCCTACCAGGTCAGTCAACTACCCAATGTTTAGTCGACCTAGTAAACTTTCTCGCCAAAAACGCAGAACGCCCGAACAATGTCTCTACCGTAATTTGCACCGATTTCAGCAAAGCTTTCGATAGAGTGAGTCACACTGCCGCAATCAGGAAAATTATCGAGCTCGGCGCGGGCCCATCGATTGTTCCCTGGCTGTGTAATTTTCTGACGGATCGCCAGTACAGCGTTCGTTTCAAGGGCACGCGATCGTCATGGAAACCAGTCGAGGCCGGCTACCGCAAGGCACTCGTTTGGCTCTTCCTTGCCTTAATCGATGACGTCATGCGTGATCAACCGACGACGCACTGGAAGTACGTCGATGATATGTCCATCGCAATCTCGCACAACCCACGTGATCAGTCAGGAGCAGACCAGTTACGTCATGCTCTTTGGTCTCTCGAGAACTGGTGTAGAGAAAACTATGTCAAACTTAACGCCAAGTGCGTCACCTTCCAAGTTTATTTCAATAGAGCCATTGTCCCACTAGCGGAAATCCGTCTTAGCGATGAGAATCTAGAGCAAGTGAATGAAACAAAGATTCTTGGTGTAATAGTGCAGGACAATTTGAAGTGGGGCACACACGTGGAAAACATTGTCTCTCGCGCAAGCAGTCGACTTTTCATGTTGCGAACATTGAAAGCATTCTCTTGTCCAACAGAAGATCTAGTTACTGTGTTCACAGGGTTTATTCGACCTGTTTTGGAGTATGCGTGCCCTGTGTGGCACAGTTATCTCACCCAATCACAAAACAATGGCATCGAAAACATACAAAAGAGAGCTTTTAGGATTATTCTGTCTAGCCGGTATCTCTCAACCACTAACTTGCAAACTCTCTCTAGCCGCCGGGAACAGCTGTGTCTGTCCTTTGCCCGCAAAGCTCTCAAGTCGGACACGAGAGACTGGTTCACACCTGTAGTACAAACCAGAAACCTAAGAAACCACCGAGTGTGTGTCGAACCTAAGTCCAAAACGAACAGATACAAAAATAGTCCCATCCCATTTTTTATGTGCTCTAATTATTTATTAGTCATAATATACATTATTTTGTATTTCTTTTCTCTGCGTAATTTTAATCATTATATTTTTCACGATATACTTTATTTAATGTGTGTGCAACTTTTTCTCTCTACAATAATCCCTGAATGAGTTTTAAATTGGATACTTTTATAAATAATTAAAACAATTGGATGCAGCTTTCTAAAAACAAATGTAACATAGTTGCAATACCGCCATTTGATTTTTTATTTGCTCATTAGGTATATTGCTTATAATATGTATATATGTATATATAATTGCGCACCTCTTTCTCTCTGTAATAATTTTTGAATGATTCTAAAACTGGATACTTGTATAAATAATTTAAATAATTGGATGCGGCTTTTAAAAAATAAATGTAATATAGTTGTAATACCGCCATTTGAAATTGTATTTGCATATTAGGCATATTGCTTATAATATGTTTATATACAAATATAAAATATAACAAATAAAAAAAAAAAAACTTAATTGGATACCTAGTTTATAGTTGTACTACTCACACACATGTTGATACATGTGAATGCATTTATTTATTTGAGATATATTATTGTATGACTGTATATAAATATATTATAGTTGTAATACTGGATGCATCGTACATGTCTATTATAAAGCGGTCTGTAAAGCCCGGCGCAGACAGAGCCGACCCGACCCATTCCGACCCGACCCGACGATCGGGGCCCAATCGGGTCGGGTAGAGTCGGGTCGAGTCGGAAGAGAGGGTCAGCGCACACAGACACGACTGGTGCCCGATCAATACCCGACGGATCGGGAACCACACTGAAGCAGTGGATAATATATGTGTTGAGAAGAGTATGCTCATATTGATGCCTTTATTTTATCATAAACATAGATGTTTTAATACAGTATCAGATATTAGCATCATTCACTCTTCATCTTGTAAAATTTTCATTTTATGCACCGGAACATTTAATATACAAGCTATTGTCTGACATGATAGGATTGGTATCTATTTATGTGATATTCTCCATCAGAGTAAATTATTCTGAAGGGGGTGGGGGGGGGGGGGTGGGGTGGCATGTGATCGACATTTTCTCAAAGAGGGGAGATGGTCAATTGGGCCTTGCCCTTTTATGCTATCCCTCTCCATTAATCATCGCCAGTGCATGCGTAGTGTGGTAGGTATGATTGGGGGAGGGAGGCACACAAAATTAGTGTGTGTGTGGGGGGGGGGGGGGGGGGGGGGGGGGGGGGGGCACACCTTATGTTTTCTTGTTTATTCCCCCCAAAATGTCCCCTAATGTTTCCTAAAATTTGTTCTCAATAAGTAGGGTATGCTCTCCCATACCCCCCCCCCCCCCCTCCCCCCGTCGCTACGACACTGATCATCGCAATGATGATATTATAAAACAAAATTTATACCTTATTACGGTTCTTTCAAACTATGTTCACTGACTTTGAAAATAATAATGCCTTCAGCATGTGTTTTATATAAAGATATTTAAAATTTTCCCCATCCAAGCCGTAAGGCAACACAAAGAGAACTCCACTAGGCGATTTAAGGTTTAGTATTTTTTCACTTGTATCATTAGCCACAGTGGATGCGAATAATTATTTGTTTTCTCAATTTGTGGAGGCTTTGAAAAAAGATCTCATAATTATGGGGTTTAATGATGAATTACACTAAGGTACGTGAAGTAAAGCCTGACAATATTATTTTCCCCGCCTCTGACCCTTACCACCCCCCATCCCTATCATTTCACCCATACCGATTCGTTTTTCATGAGTGCAGGGTTACCCCCCACCCCCACCCCCCCCCCCCCCTCCCCTCCATCACCAATGCATGGATGTACGCGGAGGGAGGCACACCACTTTTATAATTATGTCTTTATAATTATGTCTATTTGGACACCACATTTTCCTTCTGTTTTTTAAGTTAGGCAAATTATTGCTAATTATTGCCCTCCCCCCCCCCCCCCCCCCCCGTCTTTGCTCCCTACAGTTGACACTAACATTTGTACCTACCCCTTGATGGATCGAAACTGACTACTCCAGTGATAGTATATTGGAGGGTGTGATTTCCATCTAATATCAAAATCTCGAAATCCACACAAACCCAGATAACGTTCACGTAACTTAGACTGACACCCCCCCCCCCCCCCCAAAAAAAAAAAAAAATCAATAAAAAATTTTCCTCTATACAGTTATTTGCATGTGGGTATAATATGTTACATCTTTCTCTAAGCTCTCTTTATGCAGAATCTCGGAGAAAGATAGATGAAGTAATGGGGGTGAGGATGTGGACGGGGGACACTTTTCCAGGACTTGATATTCTCATTGGTTTGCCATGGTAATCCATAATACTTTATCCATGTTCAAAGACAAAATTAAGCAGATCATTCTTGTACTTAGTATTGGCATAGACAGTTGACATAAGTTATGGAATAACTAAAAGAGCTTGTTACGTTTAGCTTGTTTTAATACAAGCAAAACCTTATAGTTATAGAGCAACGATGACCCAAATTAGATTATCATACCACAGAAATCATTTAAAATCTGGCGCACATTTATGATCTAAAATCGTTCTAAAAAGTAAAAAGTGTACATTCAACTATTCAAACACTGCTCAACTTTGGACGTACATTCTATAAGTAATTTGTTGGGCTAATGAATAAAACCAAAAAAAAAGTCAATTTATTATCACTGAATCTTGATCTCACTTTTCTTTAGGTATAACTTGGAAAATAAAATTATACAAACTTTCAAAGCCTAGCCTAGCTAGGTCCATTGGAAATACGGCATATAATATATAGACTATATATAGGTCCATGGTGTAAGGCCTAACATACAAGACGTAATATAACTCCATATTTCAAGTTCAGATTTGTAAATGTAAGTAAACTTAATTGTAAGTGCTATGGGTGGAGTATCACTTGCCAGACTCTTGAAAACACAAGTCATTAATGGCAAAGTTGCCACTCGCGTTTACGAACGTTGCGTTTTGACATAAGATTAGCTAAATCAATTCTTTGAATACAATTCTTTGAATTGTATACAATACATCTATGCCATTACTAATGAAGGATATCTACTTAAAATTTACCTTTCTTCCCAAATTGTCTCTTCTCACACCAGCAAATGGGGAGCAAATGCTCAACCAATAACGTTATAAACAGAAGAAATGTATACAAGCTATGCGTACAATACACGGTGTGCGATACAAATAATTACACGTAAAGTCAATGCATTCCTGAAGGGAAAATATTGTCGCCTTTCAGCTGACATACATAGCCAAAATATCACGTCATTTTCTAGCGTTGTGATTGGTTGATGCTCTCCAGTCGACTGCAGTCGGGCCCCGAGTCGCATTCTCGATTCAACACGTCAAATCGGGCCCGACCACCTCCCGACTGTATACCGACTGGCAAATCGTAGACTCGAGGCAGCGCAGACAGAGCCGATCCGACTGAAAACCAGTCGGGTCGGTCCGGGTCGGCTCTGTCTGCGGCGGGCTTAAGATTACTTGCTTTTAATATATGATTACAACTCATTAATTTGATAAGACATAACGTGCTATAATTACTTAATATTCATATACATGTACATTCTTTTGTATTATTTTCCTCTGCACAATTTCGATAGTGACAATTTTCCTTTTTGACATAGTATGTATTTTACTTTCAAATTGGATTATTTTAGTATAATGTTGTTTGATGTATTATGTATTTTTACACTGTAAATGCTACGCAATTTAGCCGTATGGCTACGAGTTTGCATTAATAAAATAAACCTTTAAAAAAAAAAAAAAAAAAAAAGCTAACCAGTGAATTCCACACATCATTTCCGCGAAGATGTTAAATTCAAATCAAAGAATAGATCAAAGGAAGTGAACATTAATAATATCTGACATGTTATCTGACATTGTCACAGGAAAACAAAAACAAACATTTCAAAATATTTTAAATTTGTCTAGCCCATTGGTGGTTGTTATCTTTCACCGGATACATAGTTGATTGTTACTCCTCAACAAATCAATTCCTTTGATTAAAATTGTGATAAATACTATTTGGTGTAAATCTTTCACACAATAGTCATCTTGTTTTAGAAAGTGGCAATATTTTGTGAAGTAGGATTGTGCGGCACTCTATAATTATAATTTTTCCTTCTAATTTGTACTTGTCATGTTGTAATGCTTGTATCTCTTTATGTACAGCGCTTAGAAACGCATGTATTAAGCGCTTTATTAATGTTATTTATTATTATTATAATAAATATTATTATTATGTTGGTCAAAATCGCTTCTTGTACAAAAATAATTCAATGTTTATTGGTCAAGGAGCATGTGTCGACAGTATAACGATGATTCGAACAGACAACAGATAGTGATGATGTCATATTCACTAAACATTTCACACGATACTATACGCGCACCACGTGAAAATCCGAATAGAACCGAAGAGCCGATGATTTATGCCGATCTCAGCCCGGAAGCCATGGAACTCCAGAGGGCTGGACGTAACACAGCCCAGACATGGGATGGCGCTAATCCTGAAGAAATTAAAGAATAACAAATGAATAAATTAATTGCGCAAGCAGTGCTGACACTGTTGGCAGCAATATGCATGATGGGGCAAATCTGAACACATCTTCAAGTGACCTGACCAAAGAGCGGGGAAGTGTCGGCTCATATTTATCCTTGGTAAACAAGGGTTTGATGGGCGCATTATATTTTATAAGTTATTTGAACGTATCAGTGTAATGGGAATATAATTCTATAAGTTTAATTTATAGGAAGTGCTATTGTGTGAAAGGGATCTAGTATAACAATTTCAAAAATGTTCAAAACTTTCTTGATATCTAGCGGTTCTCACATACCTCATCGTTTTCGTATTACCAATAGAATCTCAGAACAGATTTTTTCTTCAAACTTCTCTTCCATAATAACAATATTTGTGACTGAAGTGTTCGAATTTATATTCATCTAGTGGATAATTATAACTGTACGAAGTGTGTGCAATGGGTAAAGAACATTATTCTGCGTTTCGCTTATTATTTTGGTTATAAGACATTCGTTTATCATTGAATGTTATACATTGCTCGGTAGTCATATCAGAAATACATATTTTATCGACCATTTACCAGTTTGCACATGTCAACAAAGTTTCTAGATCCATTAAAGGCTTTTCATAATTGATATCTTGTAAGAATGAACATCATCATCCTAAGTTAATTGTTTATTGTTAAAGTACCTGAGCGAAGGTTTAAACATGCTTGTAACCTAAATAATTTTGGCATCATTGTAAAGGAAATGTTACATTCTTCCTAATAATTCATATATATTTGTCAAAAATTGTCACAAAATTGATTAATCTGCTATCAAAAGTGATGAAATTTCGACCCGTTATTCGCCCTTGGTCAGCCCGCTATGTGCGGGTATGATTAATGATGTAACATGTGTGAAGAGCGCATGAGAGCGCTCCCAAGCCCGTCGGCTTTGTGTAGGTGTATGTGTATACCACCCGAACGCTAAGTTTTCTTATCACAATGTCTGAACTTGAGGAGGAACTGCTACTAAATGTAGACATCAAAGTTGATGTAAACGGCTCCACAAAATATATTGTCAGTGGTATAGTGATAGTGATGATGATGATGATGATTTTGACTATGATGATGATGATGGGGATGTAGGAGGGATAGAAGGAAGAGGACGAGACGGAAAATACCATGAATTAATTCTTCAGTAGTCACTAAAAAGACTTCTACTACTAGTACTATTTACTTGCGAATATTAATTACATATGCACCGTTATTTGAACTGCATGACATCATAAAATGCAAAGGTATATGCTCAAGATTCACCGTCATGTCTATATACATAACCTGAACTATACTACTACTAGTCACCAACAATCACACGACAAAGAAGGGTAGACAAATCTATTTGCATGATTCAATATCATATAATAGAATATTCTTTATACACAATAATTCTTTATACGCAATAATAAAATGTAATTAGCTATTTTCGAGAGATTTGTATTCCACTTTCATCATCAGCTGGCGTAAGTTTGTGTCATGTGAAGTCTGGATTATAAATCCTCACAAAAAGTTCGGCAATTCAAGTTTGAGCGTTCATATCTCCCTTATTACTTTATTACTGTTCATAAATGTGTTACCATTGGAAAACTTGTATTCTCCCCTTCACAATAATATGACATTTGTTATCATGGAATGTCCATTACAAAGTCAAAAGTGAAATCTTGCAAAAAGCATTAATATGGTCAAACATAATGATAATTTCTCAATCAGTCAATAAAACACACTACATCTTCCTAACAACATACACAATCGTTATTGCACCACCTCAAAATCATAAAGGTATATTTCATCCTCCAAAAAATGATAAAACGCCATTGACATTCACGCATGACCGACTGAACTTCATTCATAACACCGTTCTCACAACAAAAGGAGGGTACACTGTTGTTTTATCAATGCATTTTGCAACATTTCACTTTTGACTTTGCCCAATATTCGGGTGTCATGCGCATTCCATGATAACATATTCATGGCAAATGTCATATCAGTTTAAAGTGGGGAATACAAGCCTTCCAATGATACCAATCTCATGAACGGTAATAAAGTAATATGAGAGATATGAACGCTCAAACTTCAATTGCGGAACTTCTTGTGAGGGTTTTAATACACAGTTGTATTGTACGTATAATACAGTCTCGCTCTACGCTCTAGGCGGGGGACTCGCACGTGTGACGTCATTATCCCGTACTCGGTAATTCCCGTTTCAAGCCAAGTATAGAAGTTCTGAGAAGGGTCTTGGAAAAACGCTTCTTATCGCGTTTCAATGATATTTCAAGACTTAAGAGCAGATGATTTGTGTTCTGGTTGGTATAAGCTTCCCGTACATGTATAATTTGTCAATTTTGTGATATTTCTTCGCTCAGGTACTTTAAATGTAAATCCTCTTTATCATTACCGACTTTCCACTGAAAAGAAAGTATTATATAGATAGAATTTACTTTCTTTGTTACACTTTTCTTGTGTATTTAATTTGCCGACTAGTTCAATTACTTGCATTGTTCATTAGGTACGGCATAACCCTTAATGCACTATTTTGTGTCTTAAAATTAGCTATAAACCCAACATGTGTCCGACATGAAGAAAGGCAAAGAAAAAGACGACCATCAATTTTCCGTGTATAGGGATTCACAACATAATTATTTCCATTAGCATGATTTATTGTGATAATGTAGAAAAGGGTCTTTTAAACATTACAATAAAAATGTATTATTTGATTATTAAAGGCGGATAAATTTAGATTCATGCATTATATTTCTTTCTCATTTCAAATACATGTTGCATATATTCAATAATCTAGGTAATCATGATAATGTTGTATAGTAAATATTGAATTACGTTTGGCATGTATGTCATAAAAAAACATGATTTACTATACATACTGTTTACACTGATTAAAATATTGCACATGAAGCCTGTTTAATGAAGTGAATAATAAGAATAATATTTTGAACTATTTCGCAGTGTCTTTTATTTCTGAAATGTCCAAAAATAGATACATTCCATCTAAAACTGCAATGTTTAATGTACATTATCTTCATTGCAAACAATGAACAATTGTATTGTGCTTAAAGTGCATATTTTGACACTTTAAGTATTCATAGAGAGTGAATATATTGTCATTCTAAACTGAAAATGAAACTTGAACAATAAGCTATAAAAGAAGTTGCTGATTAGGTTAAGTGGAAAGGAAATTTAAACGAGGAGGGACAATTATAAGGAATTATGTTTGTTTTATCTCATGTCACCCTGTCAAGGATTTATTACCCTTACTTTCGCCAAAAAATGTATCTTTCATTATTGAAGAAAGTTACATTTAACACAATATCATTAATTTTGTATCGGCGTTGAATGCGAACTCAATGTATGATTGTGCGTATGTATGCGGAGGTATGAGTATGTATGTGTGTATGTGTGTGTGTGTGTTTGTGTGTGTGTGTGTGTGTGTGTGTGGGTGCGTGTGCGTGTGTGTGTGTGTGTGTGTGTGTGTGTGTGTGTGTGTGTGTGTGTGTGTGTGTGTGTGTGTGTATGTGTGTGTGTGTGTGCCACGGTGTGTCTTGACATGCTTTATGACCCAACAATAAAGTTATTATTTTGTTGTTTCAGTTTAAACAGGCGATAAGCATAATGTAATTATAGTTATATATAATAATAACACATGACGAATAAAGTGTGTGTGTGCTGTGTGCGTCCGTTTGTAAGCGTGTGTGTGTACGTGTGTATGTGTTAGTGGTGTTTGCCTGTGTAGGAAGAAGCTTAAATAGAAACGGAGCAGTACATTACTTCAGGGACAGATTTCCTACAATTATTAACCGGTATTAAACTTACATATAATTTAGCCTCATACGATTTGTTGGTCCCGATTTAAATCATCTATACACTTTGCCAAGTGTTTACCTGTTTTAGGCAATAATTCCTCTGTAAGTTTACCCAACGTGGCCCCACATTAAAAACGACGCAAATATTTACGTTAAGACTTACTTGTGTACATTGTCACGAAGAATCCAAGTATGGTAATATTTGTATTCGTCAAAATACATTTAAAAGAAAATCTTACACAAAATTCACCATTGGAAATGCCAGCTCCCCCCCCCCCCCCCGGAAAAAAAAATTGCCCGAACGCTGTCCGCATTTCACAAAAGGCGCGTGACGTCACTGCAGGCGAAAGTTTGCATTTGTCTGTAAGGGACTTATACAGTCAAACCTGTCTTAGCGGCCACCAGTCTATAGCAGCCAACCTGTCTATAGTGGCCACTCAAAGTGATCCCTTGCAGAGAAAAACAGTGTAATTGAACCTGTCTATAGAGGTCACCTGTCTACAGTGGCCACATTTCTTGTCTCCCTTGGGTGGCCACTATAGACAGGTTTGACTGTAGTAACATTGTCAAAATCCTCAAAACTTACTTGGAACTCTAGTGGTTCTCTACCCGTTCTCTCATTCCTTGTCATATTCATATTGGCAATAAAAGCACGGGACAGGTTGAGGTTTTTCAAAAGTTCCATTTCGTTCTAAAGGTATTTACGATCGAAGTGTTCAGATGTTATTCAAATTGTCTACGGGCTAATCTAAGCCGTGAACAAAATAAGTGCATGAGTTAGTGAATATCACTTTGCATTTCTGCTCATTTCTTGGCAAAAAAAAACATTCAATAAACATGAATTTCCACACACATTACTTTGTGGACATATCATATCACACGAATACAAATTTCATTAATCACTCATCACTTTTTGCTCTTGTCAAGAAAGTTACTAGATCCCTTTAAAGTAACTTCCGCCTGTAATGACTTAATTTGGCCACGCCTCTTAAGCCGCGAAATGTCAGGGGGGGGGGCGTATAGTAGAAGGTCACGACAGATTTTTAAACTGGTTGAAAGTGTAACTTTGTTTCCTTATAGATATTTTAAGTGCAATTAAGACTGAAATATTTACCAAATGAGTTAGTCAAATGTTATGATAAGGACACACATTTGGTCTAGTGCAGTCCGGAGGTCTCGGGTTCGAATCCCGGAAAAAGCCCACTTTCTTTGCTCTTTTTAATTTACCAATTATCATGAATAAAAATTACACATTCACAATTATCATACTCGAGGACGTCACATGCCTGATGACATTAGAACAAGGTACTATTTTAGCCTAATTCAATTTTAAACATTAACATTAACTCTGTTTCCATAACATTACGTTTTGTCGGCGAATCTTAGTCAAGCATTTTTCTGTTTTCAGAAGGAACAACCGTTGTTTAAAGAGAGCGTTGAGTATTGGTATTTTCCGAAGTGCCCCCCCAAAATAAATTGTAACTGACTTGGTTGATTTCAATTCTATATGAAAGATCATCGAAAAAAACATGGGAAATGATAATAATTCCCAATCAAATGCTCTAATTGTTGTGCAATTTGCTTTCAAAATATTATATAAAAGTGTTTGACGTCCGGACATCACTTTTAGAGAATGCTAGCGCGAAGCGCTAGCGTTCTAGGTCCTCCTATGCTTACCGCGCATGTACAATGTGTATCGCAAGCGCCGTTCGCATCGGCGGCCATCGCGATCATATTTCGTTCAAAATCTGTTCAATGTCGCGCTAACACACGGAGTGAAGTCGAGGAGGCACATAAATCACTGATTTTTAGCGGAATGGAGGGAAAATCCATAATTGTAATCCAACCGATAGTTGGATCACATATTGGAGAATGAATCGGTGGTAAGTACCGTATCATATGTATAATTTTAAGCACAATTAGCGTGCAAAAACAATATTCAGTTTCAGTCCCGTATTAGGAGGACCTAGAACGCTAGCGCTTCGCGCTAGCGTACTCTAGAGTTAATTTGACTCTTGAGTTGTAACGTTTTCTTTTTTAATGATAACAGGGGTTTTACTTTGTCGTTTGTAATTGTGTATACTTTTCGAGCATGGTGGAGTTATAACTATTAGTTTGTACCGTAATGGTGCAGGTTTTGGTTACTAAAGTTAAGTTTGACCAATACTCAACTATCCCTTTAATAGGCATGTTACAAAAGCAAACGCGCCCAGTATTTTTTTCTGTTTGTGTAGGTGTGCAGGTTTCGAAAGAATGAAAAGTAAGAATATATAAGAGTATATACTTCAAACAATACTTGTCGCGTGTCAGTATGTTATATTGATGTTCGAAAAAAGTGCGTGTGAATCACAGAACAGTTTCGAAAACCACTTAATATAATGAAAACATGTCAAACAACTGAACAAAGTGGCATATTATTCGAAACTTACATATATAGCCGATATAACTAATTTTCACTTGTCTTGACAGATTATTTCTCTTTCAATGCAGTTTTAATACATGTAGACATGTAAGGTGCGTTTATTTGGATTGAGTGCGGTCAAGCAGCAGCCTGCTTTACCCACAATGGCATTCAATTTCATTTCAGCAATCATACTCTTCACATTTCTTCATATTTCTGAATTCGACGTTGTAGGTAATGTATTTTTGATTTAGCACAACATTTGTTTTTAAATCACTAATTTGTCATTGATATTATTACATGTGTATCTGTTCCATATCGAGTAAAAATGTAAACCGTTTATGGTTTAATTATAACAAATAATAATCACATTGACTCAAAATTGTTTTAACCGGAGAACCCGGTGAAGTGGTATAATCGTAGAACATTTGGTGACGATTGCGTATGTCATTTCCTGATAATTGTAATCAGACAAACTGTATTATAGTGCAGTAAATCACATCGAGTTTCAAATATTGTCTTTATCACACACTGTAATATAGTGTGTATGTCCATGTAGCGCTGGACGTTTGAATGAAAACATAGAAGCAATGTATTACTAGTTTTCCAATGTCTATTTCATGAAATTTCACTACACATATACCATACAATACGACATTGAAAATGACTATTGTGTTTGTTTAATCATTAAATATTAATATGTATTTTTGTATCCTATCAATTAAGTTTTGTTCTTTTATTTGCATATCAAGGCAGTTGTGGTCCGTTGAAGGATGGTATGACATGTATGAGAATTCGTCCAGGGGGTGAGGTAACCCTCTGCTGTATGAACCCAAGTCCGTGTCAGCACGATCCTGATAATGGGCAGATGAAGTGGCAACAGAATGGTGAGCTCCTTGTTGAAAAAGACTGCAAACAAAAAAGGTGTTCTGTTAAAATCGACGATGGACAAATATGCATTTGATACGAGCGGCCTGGTTAGTGGCAATCTGACCATACGAATCTTGGATTTCTCCGACGGTGGGGAATTACAGCTGCGTTGTTACAACATCTTGTGAAATATTGAAGGTGGTGATTATCAAACTATTGATAGAGGGTGAAGGTAAGACTGCTCATCTTAAATAATATCAGTAAGAAGTAACGTAAATCCAAAAGAGTGGTTTTAAAAATATGTGTTTTACCCCTGCTTTATAAGGGAAGAACCTTTCCAATTAGGGGATATTAATAATCATTTAGGGTTTACCCTTGAACCCATGTGGGACCCCACCCCGGATTAACCCTTCCGGTTTGCATATGATATGCCACTAATGTTCCAGTTTACAACATTATTAATCGATGACACTGGACTTTATAAGCCAGTTAAAGCTGCATGCCCTTCTTGGAAATGCACCTAAATGTGTAAATGATGCTCAATACGATATTTTACGAGAACACAGGTGTTGCTCCTCAGTATTGTCAAATGGTGTACAGCTATTAATATAGAATCACAAACATTTTATCAAGGCTTGGGGAAGACAATTCGAAATGTACACATCATTTTATAAACTTTTTGTTAATGTTCTATGAAGAGGCAAAGTAGATAGTTTCCCAACTTGAAGACATTTTACTGATTTCTTTACAAAACATCACGGGAATTAAAGCGATACATTAACTTGGTATATTGAACCAACCTCAATTTGAGCTTTCACACTTGTCTTGCACCGTGTTGTTTGGCTTATGATAACAGACGAATGCAAAGGGTTTTGATTGTTCAAATGTCTCCATAAATATTGATATAGTTCAGATTGAATATGATAGCGACTATAGACGCTTTCCACCTCAGTCAAGAGTATCCGCATTCGGATATGTATCCTCCATTGTTTCCAAATTCGGAAACTTAACGAAAACGATCGGGATCAAATCAATCATTGATCTACTATTTTGTCACTTGGTAAAAATTATTCCTTTTCTATGAAAATGACACATATCATTCTTAAGGGACTTAGTAACATTATCCAAACCTCAAAATCGAATTGGAATTCTAGCTGTTCCCTCATATCTTGTTGTATTTGTATTAACAATAAAAGCATGGGACAGGTTTCATTTTTTCAAATTTCCCTTTCGTTAAAAAGATATTTACGGTTCAAGTGTTCAGATGTTAAATAATCCACTGGATCGTCAAAACCGTGTACAGAGTGAGTGCAATGAGTTAGTGAATATCACTTTGCATTTTTGCTCATTACTCGGCCATATATTATAACGTCCATTTAACTAGAAATGTTCACAAAACACCCAGTGTACATATCAGATAACAACAATATACATTGTATCAACCCCTCGTCCCTTTTTGCACATATCAGCAAAGTTACTGGATCCCTTTAAAAAACTTTCAATGAAATTGGTATCTGATTGTAGTCTCAATTATCGCCTTTGGACAAACATTATAAAGTGAATAGATCTATTTAAGGTTGCAACATACCGGTTCAGCTTATTCTGAATCGCCATAATTTAAATATCTGCTAATATTATGCCGTCCTATGACAAAAGGAAGCAACTCTGAATTTATCAAAATCTACTTTTTTCTTGATTTGGGGTATTTTTTGTATGCTCTACATGATGGTGAATAAATTGAGGTCACATGACCCCTAATTTCCGAACTATAGATATATCAAAAGGAAGCAACTCTAAAGATTTCCTCATAAAACAATGACAAAAGGAAGCAACTCAATCAGCCAATCACCTATCAGCATGGAAGTGGCATGTGTGCATTGATCTCCCAATCAGCCAATCAGAGCGCGCCTAAGTGCAGCTCACTTTTCTCCTTGAACGTCTGTCAACCACTGCACCAGGGCCCCGTTGCAGAAAGAGTTACGATTGATCGTAAGTCCCAAAATTGATCGTAAATGGCCTTAGTGCTCCTAACTTACGATCAATCCAAAATTTACGATCAATCCTGTTGCAGAAAGAAGTTACAATTGATATTGATCGTAACTATTGGTCGTAAGTTTTAAAATTGATCGTAACTTTACGATATAAAAAAGGTGTTTTATCTTTACGATCAATCCTGGAAGGGGATGTACATGGACAAACATACCAACATACACACTCATTCAAGCACAGAAATACAGATAAAACTCATCCTCATAAAACAGATAATCATACAGTGTTACACATTGATTCATAATTTCATACATACATGCATACAATACATACATAAACACACACATACATGCATATATTCACACACACTCACACTCACACACGCACACACTCACACACGTACACACACACACACACACACATACATCCAGTCAAGCCTTTCTCAGCAGCCTCTTGTCTACACCGGAAAACCTGTCAACAGTGATCACTAAACTGATAAATATAGAATGGTATTAATCTATTTGTAGAGGGCACCTAATTACAGTGGCAACCCTTCTTGTTACTCTTCAGTGGTCATTATAGGGTACTAAGGTTTGACTATATTAAACCGTAAAGGCCTGTATAGAAACAAAGGGTAATGCTATACTTGACTGAGAATGAAATAGCCAACAAAGTGCATGTATTTTTATTCTTCAAATTTTTAATCCAAAAAGAATACACAATTAACACATATGACTTTCGATTCATTCCATCAAATAGAATGTTATCATTTTGCAGTGAAATTAATACATTCTCTAATGATTATGCCAGTCCTTTTTTCCAAGATGAAATCATACTAATACATAGCAAGAATACTGGGCTATGTAGAGCACTATTTGGATGCCAATTATATATTATAATCAGGAGCAGTTAGAAACCGATACAATAGTCTTGTGCACCATATCAACTATCCAGGGAGAATATTGAATAATAATACTAATAATGGTGGCTACTTAAATATAGCGCATGTTCCATCTTTCGACGCTTGCGGTGCAACACTTTAACCCGGTCATCGGATACATGCACTCAAATCAGCACACAAAGTGCACATTGTCCACTCCCTGGGGAGCATTCCAGCTAGGTGCACACAGTGCTACGTAACTCCTTTCCATCCTTCCAGGTGCCCATTTATATCTGGGTCGGGAGCAGCAATTGTGGATAATGTTCTTGTTGAAGGAAAATCGCGATGGGCATACGTACCTTGGGTTCGAACTCAGGACCTCTCATTAGAAGGCACGCGCTCTACCAATCTCGCCACACCACGTCTTGCCAATTACCCTTCTTGCTCGGTCATCCCTCTCCAGCTTGGGCAGATACGTTCGTCGTGGTCTTCTAACCGGGGGAGTCCACCATAGAGTTCGGTTTGCTAGGTAGCCCAGCAAATTCAGGCATCTACTGCAGACAGCGAGGCTGCTTGATGAGCTGAAATATAATACAAAACATGAACATAAAAAACAAAGTTGTACTCAATAGATTGTAAAATATAGTAGTCTAGTTACCTAAACTACATTCAATGACACACAGTTTCATCATGAACAGATTTATAAGTCTTGTTCCCACAGTCAATGTCTTGCACGTATCACCTTGAAATGCCACGGTACTAGCTGTCACAGAGATAAAATACTAATTAAAAGCATTTGTTTTTGGTCACATCATATCCAATCCATGCTCACCTGCAAAATTGAATGTTCAAGGGATAAGTAATCAATGACATTTTATAAACCAGCATTCTATTTGAAAACGAGCCCACAGAGAAGAATTAAGTCATTTGCATGTTTGCACGTTGACTTTGTAAAGAATGCCATAAATGCCCATAATAATAAAGCATTTTAAATTTGAGCAACAAAATCATTTTTTCAATTATCTTTTAGCAAGTGACCTACTTAATAATGGACATGAATATAGGCTATATTCATGTCCATTATTATATAGCCATAACAACTAATTATTATACTACAAACTACAAACTAAAGTCATGACTATCGAAGAAAAATATTAGGCTTCAGTGTTTGTTGAAAAAATCATTTTGTGTAACTTCATGCATCATCAGGTTCTCACCTATCCCGTAGCTGTGGCTTGGCATTGGGGGCGACACCAGCGGCTCGACAGCTTCCTCCAAGGCAAAGGCTCCATCATATCCTTCTCTCTCTTTCGCTTTCCTCATTTCATGTCATCAGCCTGTCCATTCTGTTAATTCTGCCTCTCTTCCCCTATATGGCGCTGTACCACTATGGAATTGTACAGTAAAGATGCAAATTGCCACATGAATTTGAACACATGAGATGGACTCACAGGAGGCTAATTTTGTAATTTTGTCCTCCATTATATTTTCATATCTTTTCCTTGCCCTTGGCGGCCATGGCATGCATACCTTTAATTTCCTTTTTAATTTCAGTTTTGTTTTATGTTTGTTTTTTAACTAGTTTTGTTTGTATAGGCTGTATAGCCTAGGACAATTTGTCATATTTGGCAAATATTTGAAAGATAGACAGTATATATCAACTACAAATTCTACAAAGAATCAATTTAAACGGGTCTCAGGGCTGTCTCTGATGTTTAAGTACAGATTTTCCAGTATAAAATGAGTTCATAATTTTGAGTTTGGACTTGGTAATGGAAATGGTATAGTTACCGTGTTAAATCACGGACATGGATTCAAGTACATGGGGTAACACTATAATAATAACACCGCAGCTTGTGTGTACGAGCTACCATTATGCCAGGATAATTACGATTCTACACAAAATGCACAACATTTATGATAATTATATAGCAATATAATAAGGTAAGTTTACATTTCATATCATTGCCGGTGAAATTTTTCTTTGTAAAAGGGGTCAAATGTGGACTTACCGCTCACTACTCGAAGTAGGACTAGTTAAGAAATAAGATTTGTCTGCCGCGTCTCATGTTATATCAACAAGCCCAATTCCGCGGCAAATACGCTGGATTCCGCGGTGATGAGTCGTTGTCTATTTCCAGCCGTGTCGGAATATGTTTTAAACGGAAATTTGTAACGGGATCGTGCGCAAGTCAAATCTACTTACGATAGATTTTAAAATCGCTTCTTGCAACGAACATTTGAAATTGAACGTAACTTACGCACAAAAAATCGAGCGTAAAGCTACGACCGATATTCTTTCTGCAACGGGGCCCAGAATTGATACAGAAAATGCTGAAATTCGCTGATCTGTTTGCACATCTGAAGGAAACCTTAGTGTATTTTGACTGAAGTATATATATACATTTAAAACCCATTTCATTTATCAATCAAAATGCTGACTGTGAATAAAAAATATAACGTTTTCTTTTTTTTCACAGCAAAAGTTCTGATGCTGTGTGTTTATTATTGTCCCACATGTAGACTTTTGTGTGGGGAATTTTGCAGAAAATGATTAACTTGATGAAATATTGTTTTACCTGGCTTTGCCAATGACTCACACACAAACACACACACACATGCACAACCATACACGTACACACACATACACACACACGCATGCAAACACACACACACACACACACATATATACGCACACATACAGACATACGCGCAAACAAGCACACACACGCACAAACACACATACACACACACCCACAAGCAAACACACAGACACACCTACCATAGGCGCCGGAAGTGGGGGGGGGGGCAGGGGGGGGCGGCCGCCCCCCCCCCCCCCCCCCCCCAATCCAAAAAGTGGGGGGGGGCAAAACGCGTTTTTGCCCCCCCAAAAAGCCCCCCCCCCCTCAAAAAAAAAGGAAGAAAAAAGAAAGAAAGAAAGAAAGAAAAAGGAAAAGAACAAATCAAATGTATCAGCCAATACTTGTTAATTCTAACGTTTACAGACTAAGTTATTCATCCATTTACTATTTTCGCTGCGCGCTTCGCGCGCAAACAAATTATCTCAGTTTGTTGTGTAACTTGCATTTGGTACGTCTGGGGTGAGTTTTTCTGTATCAGTCCACGTACTTCCTGTGTAGGCTGTTATTGCTCTGCTGTTTGTGTGACGTGCACCAAATCGCACCATTACAAGTAAATAAATGCAAAATCTTCCCCGTGGCAGGTGGATACCCCCTCCCAAACCCTCCCCTCTGGCTCGGCCCCAGCCCTCGTTCGCTTCGCTCCTTCGGTACTCATTTTTTGCTGAGAGTTATGATGTTGGATCATACAAATGTGGCATATGGCTTATGTTTATGTTTTATACTTGAAATAGTGCAATCTGGGGCATAAAAACATAAACCATATGCCACATTTGTATGATCCAACGTCATAACTTTCAGCTAAAAATGAGTCCCGAGGCTCTGCCCCAGCCCTCGGTCGCTTCGCTCCTTCGGTACTCATTTTTAGCTGAAAGTTATGATGTTGGATCATACAAATGTGGCATATGGTTTATGTTTTTATGCCCCAGATTGCACCATTTCAAGTATAAAAATGCAAAATCTTCCCCGTGCGTGGGGGATACCCATTCTCAAACCCTCCCCCTCTGGCTCTGCCCTAGCCCTCGGTCGCTTTGCTCCTTCGGTACTCATTTTTAGCTGTAAAGCTATGATGTTGGATCATACAAATGTGGCATATGGTTTATGTTTTTATGCCCCAGATTGCATCATTTCAAGTATAAAAATGTAAAATCTTCCCCGTGGGAGGGGGATACCCCCTCCCAAACCCTCCCCCTCTGGCTCTGCCCCAGCCCTCGGTCGCTCCGCTCCCTCAGGACTCATTTTTAGCTGTAAGCTATGATGTTGGATCATACAAATGTGGCATATGGTTTATGTTTTTATGCCCCATATTGCATCATTTCAAGTATGCCCTCGGTCGCTTCGCTCCCTCGGGACTCATTTTTGGCTGTAAGATGATGTTGTTGGTTTTTATGCACCAGATTGCACAATTTCAAGTCCAAAAATGCAAAAGCTCACTTGACCGTGGGAGGGGGGGGGGGAGGGGGGGGGGGGGGTTGGCAGCCATGTGAGTGTGGTCGGGCATGAGCCCCTAAACACATAAATCGTGAGCCCCCTTCGGGTTTTGCCCCCCCCAATCCAAAACTGCTTCCGGCGCGCCTGACACCTACACACACACGCACTCACACACAGAAACACGCACACGGCACAGCCACACACACACACACGCACACACACACTTACAAACGGACATAACACACACGCGCAAACACACACACACACGTACGCACACACACACACACACGCATGCAAACACACACAAATATATGCACACAGACATACATACGTGCAAACATACGCACATATACAAACGCATACACACACAAACACGCACATATACAACACATACATGAGTAGATACACACTAACACATACACACACTGACACATACTCACATGCACTCACACACACGCATACATACACATATATTTGCACAAAATATACACACAAACGTATATACACACATACACATAGATACACACACAAACACACACACGCACGTACTCACACAATACTGACTTCTTAGATTATCAAGAGTTGCTTCCTTTTGTCATTGGATGACGCGTGCAAATATTCAAGATATACTGTGACAAAAGGAAGTATGCTGCTTAATTTGCATAAAACAATGATTTTACAAATCAAAAAATATCAACCCGAAATGCCTTCTCTGAGTACATTATAAAACATGTCATACCTGGGAATTAGGATTCTATGTTTGAGAGGTCAGGAAGAAAAACATATTTTCTTCATTTACTAAGAAACTCATTCCACAGAGTTGCTTCCTTTTGTCATGGGACGGCAGTATTATGCAACACTGTTAAAGACGAATATTATTTGTTTAAATTTAAATGTGTCTGTTTGGAATTTGAAATAAGAATATAAACGATATCGCGTAATATCTGCAGACCGCGAACATGATATTTTCATAACTAATTAATTGTGGAATTCGTCGTTATACATGAAACTATATGTTGATGGTGAATCTTTAAACAAGTTCAAGAATTAAACAATGAATATGAGTTTGTGGTTAAATTATGGTGTCAGGAAACTAGTTAATTGTATCTCTAAAAAAGGAGCATTCATAACATGTCAATAACCTTTTCATCCCCAATGCACACTATGTCTGCCTATTTCTTTATGAACTTTGCATACTTTTGGAATAAGAGTGTTTACGAAACACTTGAGGTCTGAAACTTAGATAAATTATGACTTATTGATTCCCGAGCACGTGCATTCAACCGAAAATTAACCCACAAACTACACATAATATGAGAATCATGTGTACCATGACTAGTAATATTATAAAAGTACTATGTACTCAACGACTTAATAGCTCATTGTCTTTTAAACGTAATGTTCATTCGAGACTTTTAAGAGTATGTTAAAATTGTGTATATTTTGTTAAACTTACCACAAAACAAAATGAATTAATTATTCATAAGAATATGTTGCGTATATATTAATAGAGGCGTCGATGTGGGTGACTACATGCCCCTGGAATACTCTGACAAGCAGTGACAAGGAAGTCATTATGAATTTTGAAGGAATTGATTATAGACAGTAATATATTACGGTTGCATTTATTTTTATCCTGTGAACATACATGAACATTAATAATTTCAAGTTAGTAGGAATTCACAACAAAAAATAAACTTTAATGTGTCATTATTGCTCGAGGACCAGACTGTCTTCAGTCTTGTGAACCGTCGGACATTAAAAAATCATGAACTGCTTCCCACACATTTTGCTTTCCGAACTAATGCTAGTGATTGTGTTAAGTGCACCATTTCAAAGGGGTGAGTACTGGTTTGTTTCTGTTCAATCACATAATTTATGTATCAGTAATTTGTAATTGTATGATATTAAACATCATTTGGCAAGTCACGATGACAAATGGGTATGCAGATAAATTACTTTCCCCCCAAAAGTCGTGATGTGTTAATATTGTCTATTGTCTTTGTTTTAGTGTCAAGCACAACCACGACGGAATCACCTATCCCTTCAACAAAACCCCGTCTGAGAACAGGTACGTGTAATTCACCGATATTTATTATCAGAATGGTTTATTCGAATTGTCAAATTATTATACAGGCTGGCCCCCAAAAAACGGAACGAGGCACTTCACAAAATATAGTAACATCGGATAGGGTGTATTTTCGAATAAAAAATGATACCAAGAACTTCCATTTTGGTCGTGTCGTTTTTGTTTTAGGGCGCTGTGAGTAACACCATGTTAGGGTCCCATTTGTGTCGATTTTTACCAAGTCAGTGCCTGATCAATCGCACTTACTGCCCGTCATTGTATCGACCAACTATGCCCATTCTCTCGGCATACAGCTGAATGCACACTAATTTCTGCGCGCGTATTGCTCGTTGTTCGATGCTATGACGGGCAGTAAGTGCGATTTATCAGACACTGACTTGGTAAAAACCTGACATGGTGTCACTCACAGCGCCCTAACACAAAACCTACATGCCTGTTCTTGGTATCGTTTTTTATTGGAAAATACACCCTTTCCGTTGAACATAATAATTTTGTTTCCTTTATTTTGGGAAGTGCCCCGTTCCGTTTTTTGGGGGGCCACCCTGTATAATGTTCACTCGAAGTACTTTCAGTATTACATACTGTTCTAATATTATGTCCTTAAGTAATGTTATCGAATTATAAGGCAATATAAAAACGCATGATACATGTGGATGTGGTATGGCAAGATTGGTAGAGCGTTCGCTTTCCAAGCGGGAGATCCCGAGTTCGAACCCGGAGTATGTCCATCGCGTTTGTACTTCAGCAAGACAATTAATCAACATTGCTGCAATGGGGACCGGTAGGAGGTGAAAGCCTTAACATGTGAACAATCTTTTGAATGTCTATGAGCCGCTTGGAAGAAATGCTCCACAGGGAGTGGAGATGGTGCACAAAATGTGTGTCGGTTTGCATTGTATCCTATGACCGGGGTAATAATATCATTGTAAAGCGCTTAGAGACGATTATCAATCATATTAGGCGCTACATAAAATGAGTACATTATTATTGGTTCTTTTCCTTGTTTAGTTCAATAATCTATTGGAATAAGATTGCATTTAGCAAGAGGAAATGTTTGGATGTTTGAATAACCACACACAATTACGTTTAAATTAAGGGACATGATGAAGGAATGAATTAATAAACATCCCCTAATAATGATTTAATGTATTTGCATGTGATTTGCACTGGATATATCAAATTCATGTACATTATTTGACCGTTGGTGTTGCCTTTATGTTTGGAAATATGAATTGCAATTATTATTAACTACAGAGTATTCTTCTAAAACGCTGTTCTGTTGTGATCAAATTTACTAAGCTTGTAAGTGTTCTTTCGTTTTTGATTACGGATGTTTCTTTATTATTTTGCTTGTTAGATGACATCACAGAGGGCCCAACTACGCCGACATTCCGCCCCAATGTAGGCACCGAATCGACTGGTAAATACATTATACAATGCTCGTATATTATAATTCATGAAAGATGGAATAGGGAATATATGTTGGTTGGGGTAGCTGTAAACATGGTAAACATTTCCACCTCGTGGCCTTACTGTTAATGTACACACATCAACTTTGTTTGTAAATGGCGGAAAGGACCGTTCCATTACCGATCTTGTTGTTTCTCGAATCAACAATCAACTCAATGATCACTACGCGTTCGATGGCAATCATCTTTAAATGGCAGGTAGGATAATTCTTCTTTAAAGGGACCTAGTAACTTTGTTGACATGTGCAAAGAGTGAATAATGGTTTATGGAATGTAAATTGCTGTGATCTGATATGTCCACTGAGTAATATGTGTGACAATACTACGTTGAATGGATATTATATGGCCAGGTAGTGCGCAAAGATTCAAACTGTTATTTACTAACTCATTGCACTGACTTTGCACACAGTTATTACTTTTAAATGGATAATTAAAAACCCGAACACTTCAATAGCAAACAAATTTGTTAACGAAAGGGGAAAAACCAAACCTGTTCCATGCTTAGTAATACGACTACAAAAAGGCATGAGAGAACTATCTAGAGTAGTAAGATTTGTGGATACGGAGTATGTTACTAGATCCCTTTAATAAGACCAAACAATACAATTTCTAGCTAATTGGCGACTATGAGGTTGGATATATGGAAATAATGAGTGAAGAAGTATTGATGTCACACCATTTTGTTATTTAACATAAAATATGTTGTAAAGAAGTTCCTTTGATTCGGGTTCTTGGTATAGTGGTGGGCTGAAGCTGGACGATTTCCTTCTTAGCAACCACCAGGTCAGGAATGTCTGACTTGCCTGACAATGTTTAGAATAATTATTCTTTTGACAATTAATATATCTGTCTTCACACTTTATAACTGCAAACATTCTTTGTATTCCCTGGCTCATTTCTTGTCCTGTCTTTTATTTTCAAAGATCCACTGGGTCCACCACGTGAACTCACTGTTGTCGAAGACCAAACAACTTTGTACTCACTAAACGTTACCTGGCAACCAGACATAGATGGCGGGAAAGACCGATCGTTTACACTTCGTTACAAAACGAACGAATCACGCGGTCAAAGTGGGGTGGAAAGAAATGTAACGGCTAGTTGGTATCTTTTGAACGAACTTATACCCTTTACGTTGTATGAAATAACCGTGATTGCAACGAACAGTGCTGGTGATAGCAAAGCTTCTACCATATGGGAATCAACTGCACGTAAGTTTATGAAAGAACGTGAATATACTCTCTTAATTTCAAAGACTTACATTTAAATTTCAAAAGTTTTGTAACTAATTGGTGTCCGTCTTGGATTTATAAAAAATAATAATTTAGACAAAAATTCTGAAAGGGAGGTTGAGAAGATATTGTACACAAATCAGCTATAGATGGTGTTAATTGATGTCTGTATTAATTTAATCTCTAAATTGACATTATAGCTTATCAAATGTTGTCAAATTTGTTTTATCATTAAACAAAAGCAGATTTATACTTGATCATGTGATGATGTGAACGTTTTTTTGGAAACAATTGAGATTCATTTTGTATTCAACAGTGTATACTGAAACTACCACAAGTGCTGTTTTCTAAAATATCTTTGTAGTATACTACTTGAAGTTTTAAAAAGAATACATTCGACACGATAGATTGATGAGTATTTTGTGGCGAAATTAAAACTGATCATAGAGTACATTTTTGCTGAATATATTTTAGATTATCCTGTTGAATGATTAACCAACATTTGAAAGGACTGCTTACGACTAATTTCGCTTATGTTATGTTTATTTATTTTATTTTTTTATTTTTATTGTGTTAATTATTATATTTTTCTGGTGGGGGAGGGCATGTGCCCCCCGTGCCCCCAAGTAGCTAAGCCACTGACTTTCGTTATCATGATTATTCAGTTGTTTCACTTCCCCCTTTTCTCTTTCAGCGCTCTCACCAAATCATTATGGTAAGAACATTGCACTAAATCTCTAATCATAAGTGTCATATTTTACATCATTCTCACAATGTTAACACCTGGTGTACAGTAATAAGCCAATTTTATATTGTTTATTTGTATTTTTCCTTCATTCTGTTGAACGATTGAAATATTCAGACGCATGTGTCTTTTGAAAGTAGTTTTGTGTTTAACGTTTATGAGGAGATGGTACTTACTATGACCGAACGCACTTTAGGCACTTTGTTCATATAATGGTGATTATTGCCTTTGTAGCTGCACATTAAAGTAACTACAACAAAATAATATTCTCTTTCTTGAAACCCTTTCAAACCGTTTTGAATACTGATATGTGTTAACAAATTGTTACTATTTCTTTGACGCGATATGTGTGTACCGACATTAAGATCAGTGAAGTAATGTAAACCTACTGCCAGGTCTCGATATAATCACACATTTGTTTGTATTTTTGTATTTTGAATTCCTCTGTTTTACCTTTTGTACTGTTGAACATTGGTGGAATTGGCGCATTATAAAACTTCTTTATTATTACTATTATTAGTATCATTGGTCGTGTATTTGTATGTATCAAACATGGAAAATAAATCAATTGAATTTAATTGCAACTAATAATGAAGTACCTAATATGAACAATGTTTCTTTGCTTCGGTTGGTAAATCATATTTGCCTATGTGTACAATTTCCTCACTTCCATTACATACACATGATACAGGTGTATCCGTGTTGTATAACAAGAGGGAGGAAACTGTGCAGTTGGTGTCTGCAGAGCCGAACGCCATACCTGATGAGGTATGCTTCATCATAGTGTGGAGAACAAACGAAACATTCACCTGCCCGAAAAAGAGAGTGCCAGAGTGCGTTGAACCTGGATCTCGAGACAGTTACCATGGTTACAATGTAGAAGATGAGTACCTCGCGGTGGTTAGTTACGGGCGGGGACTCTGCAGCTATTCGCTCCCCCAAAAGGGTAATATTTGTTTACGTTCCCTTTTAATCTTAAATTTGTTGGAAATCGTAATGTTTAATGACAAAAGGAACTACAACTCTGTGTAGAGTTACATGAAGAAAAACAAATCGACAGAATTACCTTACGCGAGTATAATTTTTTTCATGGATTTGCAATTATGTCTTAAAGTGATCCCTGTAAGGTGTCAGATATTGCACAAAATGACATTTGAGACTTCAAGCCTATATCAATATCATTGTAAAATACAATTGAAAGATTTGTGAAAGTTTGAATGAAAACGAACACTGTTTACCTAGTGAAAAAAACGAATATTGAGTTCATATTTTATCACCGAATACTGATGGCCTGCCGTAGATTTGTCGCAGTAATAATCAGCCGTTTGACGATATCCGCACCCGTGTATACAGACGGTACATAATTCATGGAATTTGCGCGCGCTCGGCTCAACAGTCGGGTCGGGAAGGTTTCCCACGCGCGCTGACCGGACGTGTTCAGCTACGGCAATTGTACTTTTTATGAAAAGCGTTGCTAACGCTTTTTAAATAATGATTTTCTATGATAATTATCTTCATACTAAAAGGACATTTGAACAAATCTAAACCTATTTTATTCTACTCTTACCATAAGCTAAACAACACGGCAGAAGAGAAACGAGGAAGTTCCAAGAATTTTTCGTGGAGTTAGACACTTTACAGGCATCACTTTAATGCAAATACAAACAAATGCCAAACAAAAACGTTCCTGGGTAACATTAATCACTATTTGTTATATTTTACACGTTTTGATATATTTATATTTCCTAGAATATCATGAATGTATTATTGTATTTTATTTATATTTTGTATGTTTTTTTATATCAGGACCTTGGCGGAAAACTGCACAATTGCTGATCATTATTATCCTGAATATATATCTTTGAAAAAAAATAGATAATGAGCATTTTCAAATGTGAATAAATATGAAAGTGCGTGACTTTGAATATCCTTTATATAATATATCCATTAGAGTAACTGGAAATAAATTATTGTAACTATTGCAAACTGAGCAAAGTTGCGGTGTTAATTTCGTTTCTCTTTCTCCCCCACCCCTTTGTTCTATACATGTTCTATATGCAGATGCTCCGAAACAAACCCTAGTGATAATATTACCAACAGGGATGTTTGGCAGTGCTGTTTTCCTGCTTATCTTTGTAATGGTTCCTATTGCAGTAGTCGTCTCTAGAAATAAGATGATCGTGAAACGGAAAGGTACGACTTACCAAACCCTCTGATTATCAATTTTAATTACAAGTAACCGCTTAAGCCCTGGTCACAATAATGGACGCACGACAGGTTCACGACGATTATTTGGGGGATTGCGTGGCTTGTTTTGCGATGTTGTAGGATAGTCGCACGACAGTCGTACAAGTAATGGGTGCCGTGCGGCGAAAAATCTGTTATGGCTTGAAATTCAGACTACCCTTTTTTATGCCACGACAGATTCATGACAATTTGTTTCTTCTTCCAATAAAATGCAGCTTCAGACTTGAAGATTACGCACTGTTTGTGCATGTGTGGGATGTGTGTGCATACCAGTTCCACCTCACAAGTTGGTCCGTTTATTTACAAGTTCGTGCAAGTAAAAAAAAAAATCATATATTGAATGTGGTGAGGTTTAGGAGTATGTTACCCTCAGCAAGGCCGTCAATGCCTCTACAGAGGGTGAGGTGGCAGCAGTGGCGTAGCTACGTGGGGGGGGGGGGGGGGGCACGGGGGGGCACGTGCCCCCCCCCCCCCCAATCGTTTGGCCAAAAAAAAAAAAAAAAATGACGACCCGACAATAGCCAAATGTGTCTATATCATTCATTATTATCATGTTTTATTAAATGTGTGATGATAATGATGTTATCAACGATAATAAACATGATAAAGAAGAACATAACGGTCGTTCCCTAGTACTAGCAAAAGCGCACCTATATCAGTTTGAAGAATCCTTCCAATAAACGATAAAGCGCCTTATACAAATTTTCAGTCCCGTGCGCGAGGATCGACGCTCACCGCTTCAGAAGACATAGAGCGCGTATACTAGGCCTAACAAACTTCCTAGCGCATGGTAAATCGTCCATCATACCAAGGGCCTTTTTAGGATCTTGAATCTGCCTCCCGTTTTTATAGATAATTTTGACCATTTGATCACGCCTTCATGCAGGCTATAAAGGCGCATAGCTGCACTACGTAGTCCTAAATGTCTAGGTAAAGACAAACTTCCTTTACTAATTTCTTCACTCCAAATGCACCCGTTCCATTAATTCAGGATGAATATCTAGGCAGATTGTTGATGATCATGATTGAAGGAGCACCAGTCATCTTCTCCAGAGTCGACATCAGCATCAGTTGAGCATAGGCCTACTGAAACTAACTCAAGGGACCCGTGTCATGGGTCTAGTCACGCGACAACATGCAGGGGCCGGGGAGGGGGGACATGCCCATCCCCATACATTTGAAAGTGGAGGTGATTGTTCCTCCCCCTTTTTTCATATGCATACATTATGTATTTTATGTATTTTATTCTATAGCTTGAACTACGAATCATATATATTGGTCTCGGGTATGCGCCTAATCGCACAATTTAAAGCCCAAAATTTGCAAAAGCTCCCTACAGTGGGAGGGGAACACCCCCTTCCCATGGCGTCGATCCTGGGGGCAGGGGTGCGGTCGCCCCCCAATAAAAATATTGGGGGCGAACATATCATTTCGCCCCCCCCCCCCCCCAATAATTCCGAAAATGAGGAAGGAAAAAATCGAGTGATATAATGCCAAAGAGGGGAAAGACACATTTATCAATAATTAATCTTCAAAATAGCTGTTTTTTAGTTTGAAAAGGACTGTAAATCTCTTTTTTGCCGCGCGCTTCGCTCGCATACTGTTTCTCATATTGCAAGTTTCATTTCGATTTGATTGAACTCACCTTTCGAACTGTGTTGGGTAGTGTAATTTCTCAAACGAAGTTTATTAAACCCTCCTCTATAGCACACCGTCACAGAAAATAAAATAATCTGAAATAATATATCTTTCAGTAAATTCGGTCCATATGCGCTGAACGCAAATCATATTGGAATATCATGTCACCCCACATTTGAAAGTGGAGGAGATTGTACCCCTCCCTTTGTCATTATGTATGTTTGGTTCCATACTTATATACTTCATATTACGTGGAATTTCTGTCTTAGGTGTGCACCAAATCGCACAATTTCACGCCCCGAAATACAAAAGCTCCCTACTCTGGGAGGGGGACACCCCCTCCCACACCCTCCCCCACTCGGTCGCTTCGCTTCCTCGCAATGTCTCCCCTCCACTTTTGAGAAGTTGTTGACGCCCTTGCTTAGTTTCACTATATCACTATATCACTATCACTATATCGATGGCTCTATAGTATACAGGATCACGTGGATCCATCTCATGCAAGGCTCAATCTTTCCGCGCTATTCCCGTTTAAAAACACGTTACGAGTAGGTTCACTATTATAATACAATGACAAATAAAAAGACAATAATGACCATAATGACCATACTTATACAGTGATATTTTAAACACCAATTTCAAAAATGTCTCCCTACCGTGGGAGGGGGGACACCCCCCTCCCACACCCTCCCCCCCCCCCCCCCCCCCCCCCTCGGGCGCTACGCTCCCTCGCAGTTGTGCCCCCCCAATCCGTTGACCCTCGCTACGCCACTGGGTGGCAGGATCCATCGATACGTTGTTCCAGTCTTTGATGGTTCTGGGAAAGAACGATTAGGTTTTGTCGTACTAGTGTCTTGATAACATCAAACGACAATCGTACGACATTTGTACGAAAAATAGCATGTTGTGGATGCCAAAAGTTAGGTGTCATACGATAGAAGTGTGGCATAACCATCACATTTTCTGACTACCTATCTGTTCATGTCGTGAAAGCTACATTTTATTGTGACTACTTCCACGGCAGTAGTACGAAATCGAATTTAAGTAAGTAAGTAAGAATACAAGATCAATAATGAAAAGAAGATGTCACACTTTCATTATTGCATGCAAGGTGAAACTCGAATATATCAGCATTGTGACTTGATTCGACATTATTAGACTAAAATAGTTCATACGACTTTTTAAAAATAGATGTTTAGTTTTATTTCGTCTAGTTTGTATAGGACGTTAGAAACGTGAAATTATGAAATACAACTAGCACTTAATTCAACGTAATCTTTGTAACCATGCAAATTGTAATAAAATCTCTAGGTCTTTTATTTTGAATTAAAAAAATGAAAAATTTAATATTTTTTTCTGGTACAGGTATAACGACTTTCCGTAGTCGTGATTGGTTGTGTCTCAGGGTTATGTATTGTTTCCACTTCGTTTCTGCTAACAGTTCGAATGTCAGTGATTGATGACCAGATAGCGTCTGGCAGTGAGACTAAGAACACCGACAAAGGGACAAGTACTGAATGCTCTGGAACCGGACGGAAGGTAAGTTACCTGTGTAGAGTAACGCGTGGCGTACCTGTGGGGCTAGAGCGCGGGGGCCCATTCCTCTGTACTAAAAACAATAACAAACATGAAAGTCTGTTTTTGTTTTTGAAGACTTACAAAAAAAAACATGATGTGTGCCCCAATAATCTTTGTGGCCCAATCCGTTCGACCACGCTACGCCACTGACTGTGTAAATTTGTTCTTAGTCTATAATTATACAGTCATATACGAAGTTAGGTGATAATCAATCCGCCCCCCCCCCCCCCCCCCCCCACTCCCTCGTCCTAAATACCCAACAGTTTTAAAAGTATGCAATCGGTTAAAGCATCGAACTTGGTTTTGTCTAATAGGTTAATGGTGATGGTTTAATAAATAATGACGAAATTCCGAACAACAGCTACCCAACTTGAGCCGAACTACTACAAACCGAAGAAACAACAAAGTGTAATTATAATAACGTTCCTAAAAATGAATCATAATTACGTTATGAAAAACATGACTGTTTCTTTCTGCCGGGTAAACAGGGCAAAGAGATCGGGCACCTGTCCCCGGTAGGGCTAGATTAGTCACAGAACATGTTGCATTTGCTTTCCTTTTATTTTATTTTATGTACATGTACATTCTTCCGGGATAGCACATTCCAGTTGTACTTGATAATGTGACCTGCTATAGCAAAACCCGGCGCTTGTCGGTAAAAATCATAATGTAGATTTTCATTACAAAGGCCTGATAACAAGCTTTCATTTCATGCTCTGTTATAACTAATTGGTCAATAATTGGCGAAGATTGTTTCAATTTTACAATCATGGGTCTTTTACACACATTGTGTGAACTTAAAATGCCCATTTCTTCAAAACATGAAATACCGTCAAGTACCCGGTTTCGCTATAGCCGGTCACGTATTATAGTAATAAATATGCAGTACAGTATGCTGAACCTTTCTTTCTTCTATTTCAATTTACAGCGCAAAGAGACATGTGTGATATGCGCGTTATAAATACATTATTATTATTATTATTATTATTATTATTATATATTTTTAGATTTATGACGATGGCTTAATCGACATCGACGTATCTCCAGACTGCATCCATGCACCCACCTGGAACAAGACCAATACAAACACAGGAAACAATGTATAAACATATACAAATTTAATAAAAATTCCGTATAATGTGTCAATAAATTTGAAAACATGTTGGATTTCTCTATAGGTTGACGACGGTGGTTGAATCTTCATCGACGTTTCTCCAGACAACATCCATCCATCCATCTGGAGACAAGTCGATACAAACATAGGAATCAACAACGTACCATAACATACAAATATAAGAATATTCATAACACTATTCTATAAACAAATTAATACAAAATTATAATTTTCATAGGTTGATGACGATGGTTTAATCTACATCGATGTCTCTGCAGACAACATTCACCCGGCTGGAACCAAACCGATACAAACTGAGGAACCAACGCTGTATGCAGCGATTGACATAGAGCGGCTGAATAGCTGCGATAAAGCTCAGCCGTTCCATGCCATGCCCGAAAAAGAGCAGCTGAAAGCTGAGGCAAATACGGATCAAGTGCCTGATGACATTGAGCAGCAAATCGACATTGAAATGGAAGTCATCGCCGCGAACGTCGACATGACCAGGGATGATCATGCTGGCGGAGAGGCAGAGGACGAGGTCACATACATGAATTCTTCGGAGTTTACCCAAGTTGTTGAAGGGAGTGACAAGACCAACCCTGTTGATGGCTGATGATTAACCGTGTCGTTGATATGTAGAGGCCTACTATTTGAGTGCCAAATGCAATGGATATCATCCATTAGACACGGTCATGTAGACACATTTTCACAAACCATCAAGGACGATGACCCCCATAGTTGTGGTTTGGTTGTCCTATACATTATTTTTAGCAAGAAGAAAACAATATGAAGTGCTATTATTTGGCCCTATATTCTTACTGTATACGTACCTGCTTTCATTATTTTGTAATGATTTGTATCAGTGTCTAGATCGCTCTAATTGAGGAAAATCATTAAATTGGCAAGTAAAGCTTTGCCACATTTTCAAACGGATAGGGTTTTCAAATCGGCAAATGTTCAAGCTCAGTTGTTGCTGTATAGCAGATCAGTCCATTTTATCTTAAATGTTCATAACTTAATGTTTTCCACCATTTTGGGGGTTATTGAAAAGGTAAACAAAAAGTAGGATTTGCCGATTTATTGAGGGAAAAGAGGATCATAGTTGCCTTTGAAATCTCTGGGCCTTGGTGGGATAAATGGTATAATCCCATATTTCTCTACAATGAATGTAAAGAGACTTCAGTCTGGTAAGAAGTATCAGTGACCGTAACAGTACTCAAACAAATCCATTTTCTGATCGTATGACTATTTTACAGGTGCACCTGTAAAGTGTCAGATATTGCCCAAAGTGAAATTTGAGACTGTACCAATCATTGCAAGATATGTCCAAATGATGTGTGAAAGTTTTATTGAAAAAGAACACTGCTTTCCTGGTTAAAAAGGAAAATATGCGTCAGCTTGTACAACTGAGGTTTATGACCGTTCATTAACGCTCTTGAGCTGAATGATAGATATCGTCATACTAAAGGGGCATTTTTTTGTATCTAACCCATTTATTTATTTTCTTACCATAAGCTTAACAACACGGTAGCAGAGAAGCGAGGAAGCTCCAAGTAATTTTCGTGGAATTAGACACTTTCCAGGCATTCCTTTAACACAAATCAACCATGGCACTCAGTGTGTAAATAATGAAAACCCCTTTGTTGGAATTCACAAAAGCGGTTTACATTTCAACTATGTATCAAATGTTAAAATGCCCCCAATTGTATAAAGCGCCCCACCTTAATCTATCATTTTTTTATAAAATAGAGTAGAGAATACAGTAAGCAAAGCTTCTAAACAGTACATACATGTATGTTTTAATTAATAATTAAAAAAATGATTCTTATTCAAATTATCTTTGTAAATTAATTTTGGTCACTAAATTTGTATGTTGCTTTGCACGACCACTTACGTGATGTTTACACGTAATTAACACAATTCCTCTGCATACATTTAAAAATAAATACTGATAATGACCATTTACAATGCGCATATAGTCATACTCAACTATTGTTCCTTATTGCACCATTTGTAGGGGATGTGCGGTGTATTCATTTTATTTAGTGAAATGTTTTCACAATATAATTGCAACAGGCCATAAATGTGTAGCGTTTTTACAAATGTTTTAATTACAGTTATGTAGCTGTACTGTACTGGTCGAAATGCACACTCAAACTTAAATGTTTAATTAAAGGGATAGCACTGTTCTGGTCAAACTTAATTTTAGTAACTTGTCAACTTGCATTAAAAACTAACAGTAATATTTAAACAATCCTTGAATGCTAGAAAAAAATAAACACGGCTAAGTTGCAGGATGGTTTTTATTCAAAATGCAGCTGTTAATACAAGAGAGCGCCCTCCAGACACCTTCAGTTTTAATAATTGTTTCGCAAAACATGTGAATGAGTTATTTTGTAATCATATTATTTAATAACAAGATCATCAAAAGCAGTTTTAAAACCATGTTCATATTTTTAGAAAAGTGTTGGATTTATATATATGTCAACTTCGTAGATCATTGAATAAAAGTTTGCCCCTAACATGTATTCCAATCAGATATTATTTGTGATATTCAGTGAGATCTGAGAGCATCAACAAGGCTTCCCAATTAAAAACAAATATGTATGATTTGGGGCTCCATGAATAAGTAATGAGCAGGAACAACGTTATTATAGATTGCATAAACTAAGAGAAGTAACGTTTTTTAATGACAAGAAAATACAACGCCTTAAATATTTCCAAAAGTATTTTTGTTTATTTGTTCCGTTTCAATCTGACATACTGTAGAAAATAGGGTGAAATTTATAGGAGTTAAAATATGATAACGAAAACAATAATCAAAATCATATTCACATTATAAAACATAGTATTACATAAATGTGCCTGCGTCTGGGTAATGTTTTGACTCGGACAGTCAGGAGCTAGCATAATACCACGAAATCACAAATAACTGTGAGTTTACACATTCTAGCTCTGTGATTGGCTTAATCCACCCCAATCCATGATTCTCTCGACTTGAGGGCTTTTCAACCGAGACCGCATGATAACAAACCGGGCATAGTCAGGTGAAAATGACTGTTGATATGGGTCCGTAACCCCCGGTTGTGTCTCCTCGTATTCGGAGGTAGGACCTGATCGTTCTAGAGGTTTAAAATGACCCCCTATTTCGCAGGTTTTCAAGTACATTTTCAGGAAATTAGACCCCTTTTTATCGCAAAAAGGAGTACAAAGTGGTCTTTAAAAGAGACCCTTATTTTTGCATTTCAGGTACATAATTTATAAAGACCCTCTATTTTCATGATTTCAAGTACACGAACAAACAACTACATGTAGTACCCTTGCGAAATGTTTGACATCTCGCGAACATCGTGGTGCATGAAAATAAACCTTGTAGCCATAACAAAAAACATATATCTAAATTTCTAATTTCGCGAACATTTTCATGAAAAAAATGTTCGCTTGAAAAAATACCCTATTTATGGAATTTCGCTTATATCGTCATGAAAAAAGACCATGTTTGTCCATTTCCGCGTGCAAGTAATTATCGCGTTCACATGCGAAAAAGACCCCTTTTCACTCAAAATTGTTAACGATCATGCGTGTCCACGGCCAATGTGTAGTGACACCACACCGGGCCGTAACCTCAGCAACAGTGGTATGTATCCTATTTGTTACGATTTAAAACATGTATATTGAATATCCTTCTGGAGTTAAAGTTTTCATATGAAAGCGAAATTGGCTATACAGAATGATGCTGTTGTGGGACTAAGATAAGCAATGATAATATAAATGTAGCGGATTTAGGTGAGGATGGGAGGGGGTGGGGCATGCTTCATTCCGACTTTTACCAAACTCATTAAGGGGAAACAAGGCTCCTACTAGATCACTCGACGGATAATACAGTTTGTTGGCGTTATTATAGCATACCACGGTTAATGACTTGGTCAAAATGGTGAAGCTCTCGGTTATCGTGGCTCATATCAAACCACTGGCCAAGCAAAGACTATCACATGCAAAAGAAGATATAATGCCATGTTTGGGGTTTGGGGCGCGCTCTCGATAAGGACATCATTAAAAAATGAATGATTTGATAATGCACGTGAAGATTGATTTAAAAAGAAATTACAATATGAACTTATGAAGGTCTTTATTTATTTATGTTGGTTTTATATGTGGAGGAATGCGTGTTTGTTTAATTTGTGTGTGTCGACATGCTATGTGACCCAACAAGAAATTTGTAGATCTATTTGTATTCGCAAATACTAGACGTGTTCCTCTACCAACAAAATCGTCCACGCACTCATTTCTTCTTGTTTAGATTTTGGTAATGGCCTGGTTTATCAGTTGCCTAACTAAAACAATTATAAGAACTACAGAACACAGCAGCCCGCATTGTTACACTCACACAGAAATACACTAACATGACTAGTCTTATTATGTACTACATACACTAATTTGGCTACAAATTATTGACCAACGCATTAAATTAAAGTTTTTGCTGTTCATTGTATACATGGTTCTGCCTCTAATAAAATAAAATAAAATCCTTTAAGATCTCTCCGATCTTCTCAGTCTGGCCATAGATTTTAGTAAGTCTATGGTCCGGCTTACTTTCTATCCCACCAAGCAAAAATGTATGGGGCACAGGGCTTTCACACATGCGGGTCCTTCACCCTAGAATGAGCTCCCCAAACACATAGAAACATTACATCCTTAGAATATTTCAAAGGGGTAGTGCAATTTTGGTAAGGCTGAACTTAAGTAACCAAAACCTGCACAGTAACATTACAAACTAATAGTTATAACTCCACCATGCTCGAAAGGTATACAATATTACAAACGACTAAGTAAAAAGCCCGTTATCATTAAAAAAGAGTCATTCAAACACAAGAGGGCGCTCTCTAAAAAGACATCGGTTACAACCATTTTTTATGCAAAAATGATGCATGTGCTGTTTTGTGGAGTTATGATTAAATGGAGAGATCATCAACAATTATTAAAAAACCGCTTTTGAACATTTATTTTTTGAAAAAAGTGTAGGGATTTTTTTTTTTTTTTAATCATCGAATAAAATTGGGACCAAAATGTATTACAATTGGATATATATTTATTAATATTTCAGCCATTTCTGAACCGATTTTCTCCAGATAAAGTTTATTCTGCCGTTAAAATTGCATGTTCTTTCTAGTTCGACAATCAGTTTTTCATTACCTCACAAAAAAAATTGTGTTGTGCAGCGCTATCTTAACCAAAACTAAACTACCCCTTTAAAGTCATACCTGTAAAGTGTCCAAATCCACGAAAATTTCTTGGAGCTTCCTCGTTTCTCTTCTACCGTGTTGTTTAGCTTATGGTAAAAGAAGAATAAAATAGGGTTTGATTTTTCCTTTAGTATGAAGATAATTATCATTTAAATCTTTTATTTCAATCACGTTGATTAACGCTTTTGATAAAAAGTACAATTGTCCTAGCTGAGAACGTCCGCATGCAGCACCGTGAGAACATTCCGGAGATTGAACTTTGAGCCGAGCGAGTGCAAATTCCATGAATTCTGTACTACGTGTGTAAACATACACGGGTGCGAATATCTCAAACGGATCATTCATTACTGCGACAAATGTATGGCAGACCATCAGTATTCGGTGATAAAATATGAACTCAATATTCGTTTTTTCACTAGGTAAACAGTGTTCGTTTTCTTTCAAACTTTCACAAATCTTTCAATTGTATTTTACAATGATATTGATATAGGATTGAAGTCTCAAATGTCATTTTGTGCAATATCTGACACTTTACAGGTATCACTTTAAGATTATCCTGAAAACTTACCTTTTCCAAATTGCATTTCAGTAATTTCCAGTAGTTAGGACCAACTTAGCATATTAATTTTGTGAAACAGTCCCTGGTCCTAAGTGGATAAACTGCGTGTTTTCTTCGAATGCTGATTACCCCGCAAGATGCCTTGCTTTAACCCAAATAAGGCCGCGATTTTTTTTGTATTACTCCGGAACGCGTAAAGATGACGCCCCGCTGCTAGGTGACTTTTTGTTTGTTTAAGGGCGGGGGGGGGGGGGGGGGGTGTCTTGCGCATCTTTTAAAACCAAATTTTTGAAAATCGGACCTACCGTTACAAAGTCACGTGACCTTTTGTCCATGCATGTCAGCATACAAATCATATGGAAATATAACTTTTCGTAAAAAGAGATATATAATTGGTTATTTGGTCTTGTTTACATTTCAGGTGTATAAAATACATAAGTAAAACAAAACAAAGAAATACATAATAAATTACAAAAACAATAACAACCCTAAGGGAGAACCTGGCACTTCCAAGTTTGTTTGTTGAATTACTATATCAAATGGTCTAAAGAATATATGTAGTGAATACCAGTGTTTAATTATGAAGTATGTATGATTTATGATTACAAATATAAATTGTATGACCATATTTGCATAAATTACCATGAATATCCAAATTAATGATTTGTTCAAAGAATTACAATTACCATAGGATTATATACACTTCACTTAACATGCGTGCACATTTTCACCGCGATCGGCCGCTTCGCGGCAGAGATCTCAAGGACGGGGGGGGGGGGGGGGGGGGGGGGTTAAGTGCCAAACAGCTCAGAAGATGCCTGACACCAATTGTCAGTTTATCTAGGGGACGAGTACGGCACTGAACTATTTTTTCTGTAATCTAGTGTAGTCCGGAATTCTCGGGTTCTCCATAACATAACGTTTAGTCGGTGAATCTCAGTCAACAATTTGGGTTTTCATGAACAACCTTTGTTAGGCATGTTAAAATAGCATACTCATCCAGTTTGATTATGTTCATGTAGGTTATGTAGGTTTCGAAACAAGGCATAGGAAATGTATTCATTAAACAATAGTTGTCGCTTGTAAATCATATCGAACAGTTTTGAAAACCACTTCAGTATTGTAAAGATCATGTAAATCAAATCGGCGAATTATTCGAAACTTGCATGAATAGTCGATATAACTAATTTTAAGTAGTCATGACGGTTATTTCTCGTTCAATATACAGTTTTAATACATGTAGACATGTAAGGTGCGTTCAGTTGAATTGAGTGCGGTAAAACAGCATGCTGCTCCAGCCAGAATGGCATTTAATTTGTTTTCAGCAATCATAATCTTCACATTTCTTCATATTTCTGAATTCGACGTTGTAGGTAATGTATGTTTTATTTAGCACAACATTTGTTTTTAAATCACTCATTTGTCGTCTAAGTGTACATTGATATTATCGCATGTATATCTTTTTCACTATCCAATAAAAAAGTGTACCGTTTATGGTTTAATTCTGTAATCAACTGGACACAAAATGTGTTTAAAAGGAGAACATAGTGAAGTGGTATAACTGTAATATCGTAAGACATTTGGTAACGATTACGTATGTCATTTCCTTATAATTGTATTCAGGCACATTGTATTACAGTCTAGTAAACCACACACAATTTGAAATATTTTCTTAATCATCAACTGTATTATAGTTTTATGTCCATGCATGTGGCGCTGACGTTTGAATGAAAACAAGCAATGTATTACTAATTTGTCAATGTCTTTTTTAATGAAATGTCACTGCACATGCCAGACAACACGACATTGAAAATGACTATTGATATTGTTTCATGATATAATACTTACAAGAATCTTCTTGTCCTTTTTATTAAACAAATACAATAATATTGACAAGTATGTTTGTTGTTGTTTTATTTCCATATCAAGGAAGTTATATTCCATTGAAGGATGATATCAGATCTCTACCAGGGGGTGAGGTAACTCTCCAGTGTATAAATCGAAGTCCTTGTCAGCTAAATCCTCATAATGGGAGAATGAAGTGGCAACAGCACGGTGAGGTCCTTGTTGAAAAAGTCTGCAAAGACAAAAGGTGTTCTGTTTACAACAACAATTTTGACAAATATGCATTTGATAAAAACGGCCTGATTAGTGGCAATCTGATCATACGGAAGTTGGATTTCATCGACAGTGGGACATACAGATGCGCCGTTACAACATCTTGTGGAATAGTGGATGTTGCGAATATAAAACTCGTGGTAGAGGACAGAGGTAAGCGTGATATTCTAAAATCACATAAGTGATGTAAATGCAACATATGATGTGTTTATATCCTTGCTTGATGTCAAAACCAAATCAACGACGTAAATAAGATGGTTGTGTGTTTTTTCTTGCCCCCTCCCCAAATTATACATAATATGTTAAAGGGGTAGTACAGTTTTGGTAAGGCTGAACTTTAGTAACCAAACCTGGACAGTAACATTATAAACTATTAGAAATAACTCCACCATGCTCGAAAGGTATACAAAATTACAAACGACTAAGTAAAAAGCCCGTTATCATTCAAAAAGAACCATTAAAACACAAGAGGGCGCTTTCTAAAAAGGCATTGGTTTTAACCATTTTCCATACAAAATTATGCATGTGATGTTTTATTGAAATAATGATTAAATAGAGAGATCATCAACAACTATTTAAAAAACCCTTTTGAAAATTTTTTAAAAAGTGCAAGCATATTTTAAATTTTTTGAAAAAATCATCTAATTATTTGGGCCCCAAATAATTATAAGATCAGATATATTTATTGATATTTCAGCCATTTCTGGGTCGATTTTGACCAAATAAAGTTTATTCTGCCATTAAAATTGCATGTTCTCTCAAATTCGACACTCAGTTTTTCATTACCTCACAACAAAATTGTGATGTGCAGCGCCCTCTCTACCAAAACTAAACTACCCCTTTAAAGTATGCATGGGCTGTACTGTGTATTTTAACTGTTTTTATTATTCATTATATCAATGACACGGGTGGTCATTGTGATGTATTATATACCCTAAACCCTTTCATAAGGGGAGAATACTTATCATGTATGACTTGCACTGCAGCTCACGTGGGACACCCCTTCACCGACTATTCTAGTAATAGGATTTTATATTCCAGAGTACATTATCATACATTGATGACATTTGACTTTTTAAGCAATTTAAAGGTGTAGTTTATGCTCAAATGAAGTAACCATACGAGTGTTGTTGCTTAGTGTTGTCAAATGGTTTTCCGCTGCTATTTATATAGAAGCAAAAACATGAAATTAAGGCTGCTTTCTTGTTAATGGTCTATACAGAGCTCAATTGGCTACATTTCCAAATTAAAGACATTTTACTGAAAACAAAAACATCGAGGGACTTAAAGTGGCAGGGACAAGGCCGATCGAGGACGCTAGTCATATTACGCGCGCGCTATACGCACGAGACGCGCCGTCTATACAAACTAATGGTATCCACTTTTAGCAGCACGTTCGTTCTAGCCTAGTTTGCGAAGGCCCGAAGCTTATTCTGAATCTCCGCTATATAGTTTGTATAGACGGCGCTTCTCGTGCGTAGCGCGCGCGTTATATGACTAGCGTCCTCTATCGGCCTTGTCCCTGCCACTTTAAGATCTCAACATACCAGTTATCATTGTTAAATAGACGAAACTGATCTGCCTGTATAAATTGTACCTGCTTAGAATTGAATAATGATATAATATCGCGATTCTGCAGAGTGCGAACTGCATAATATAACATTCCATGCATTATGTAAATTAAAAATAAACATGTAATACGATGCAATCCAATGAAACTAATTAATTGTGGCATCCTTCAAAATTAAGTAACATGAAGTTAGTGGTTACATTATGGAAGCATGAAACTAGTAAATTGTGGTTCTTAAAAGGGACCAATTAGAGAGTAATTACATTCATTATGTCAGTAACCATTTCATCCCCAATGCACACTATACATGTTTATTTGTCGATGAACTTTGCATGCTTTTTGAACAATACAGTTAAAAAAAACACTTGAGGTCTGAAACTGCGATAAATTATGACTTATTAATTTCCCGAGCACGTGCATTCAACCAAATATTTTAACCCAATATCTACACATAATTATGAGAATCCTGTATATCATGTAATTTCTACTATATATGGAAATATATTGTACTCGAACATATCGACGTCAACGTCTTAATAATACAGTTTTAAACTAAAATGTTCATTCGAGACTCTCAAGAACATTCTCTATGCATGTTATCTAATTCTAATTACAGCATGCCAAATTAATGATTTATTCATATAGTATCTATAAGGTTGTGCAAATAGCACCCTTGTTGCTCCATGTCCTTGGAATAAGCTGACAAGGAAGTCAATTATTAATTTATTATCAATCATTAGAAAGTAAAGCTACCTAAAATGTAGATGCTTTTTTTGCTCGAGGACCAGAATAATAAATTATTTTCATCTTGTTAACTATAAGTGTGAATATTAATCATGAACAGTTTGACACATCTTTCGTTTCCTGGGCATATTATGGTAATGCTCTTTGTCAGTGCGTCGTGGCAAATTGGTAAGTTAATTCATATTACGACACTACACCATAAACAACTTTTGATAAAAATAGCAATGATATATAAATCGCAACAAGAAAAGTTAAGTGTTGGTTCAGTAGCTTTGCTTGGCTCATATTCTGATCAAGTGTCGATTTTGTAGAAAGAAATTAAAAATAATGTATACATTTGACTTCTGCTATGAAAATTACCTTTAATATAATGTTTATTACACATTTGTCTTCATATTAGTGTCATCAGCTATATCAACGAAACTACCAATCGACCCGAGCACAACCCGGTTAACAACAGGTATGTAGAAATTAATCATACTTAAATGGTGAAATATGAATAAAGTAATGATAGTATATAGGGGGGCCATAAAAACATAAAAGAATACTTCCGGCAGCAAAGAAATTGAATGAATAGGTATGCAAGCAGTATACAAAATATAGAACAAAAATACTTATACATGAGTAAGAGTAAAATACGTTGGGACACTGTGTGGGTCGCCGCTATAAGCAAAAGCTTGAGCAGACGGTCAACCGAGCTAACATACAATGAGCTGTGAAATATAGGCTAAGTACATGTAATACAAAAAGTAAAAAGAGGGGGCCATGATACTCCAATAATATATACTTAAATAATTAAATGTGGATATTGACAGTTCAATTCAATATGAATAATTATAGAATTAGCATATGAATCTCATTTTATAAGGCTAATAATTATACGTACATGACAGAGATAAGAGAGAAATTAAACAAAAACAATGATGTTTTTTTTACGAACAAGAACAATACTTTTGGTCGAGTAGTTTTTGGTCTCGGGCGTCTTCAGTGACACCATGTAAGGTTCCCATTTTTTCGATTTTGACAAAGTCGGTGCCTGAAAAATCGCACTTCCTGCACGTCATGGCATCAAGCAACGATCAACAAGTACACCTTTGCCAATAAGGGAGTTCGTAGTTACAAACTGCGCATGCGCCAATTCTGAGACGAAAATTCACTGTACCAAAAACATCGATATTGCCCGTTGTCACATAGACCTCCGTGCGATTATTGTCACATTTGAAACGTGTTTTCACGGGTAATTTGGCTCGAAGTCATAAATGTTTTTCTGAATTAATCATAATGGACATCTCATATACATAAGACTGATTTATTTTTTATTTTGTTTCTATTTATTTTCAGATTTTAACAAAAATGTCAACGTTCGTATCTGGGCTTTTATTGAAATCGTAAAGGCCCCATATGTAGATTTGTGACTACTGTTTTCTTTTAAGTGTTGAAAACGGGCAAATATGTGATTTTTATTCTAAAAAAGAAATATTTAGCCTGCTTCAAGTTTGAAAATTAAAATGAATGGTTATATTCATTCAATTTGAAATATTTTAGGCTTCAGGTGTCGGGTCTTTCAAACGTAACGAAACACAAGGAGAATTCACGCACGCACGCGGAAATTCTGCATAGAGCTCCTGTACTTTAAATGCGTGCGTCACAGGCTGTGCCGTAAACGTACGTGTAAAGCCTCAAATTTGGTACAATCTTCCGAAAACCCGATTACGTCCGTCGCTCCATGGGCTAACTACGAACTCCCTTATTGGCATCCAGCTGTATAACCGAGATTGACTGAGAGAAGTGTCATGGTAGGGAGTTAGCAGGGGTAACATTGCCGGTGTACGTTAAGGGGGCTCCCGAACATGTCCTGTATGGGGAAGTCAATCGTGTGTTCAACATAATTATGATATTCTGAATTAACTTTGTAGCGGGCGTGGAAAGAGAGGGGTGGAAATGTGGGGTAGGGATCATGTCCTGGTGGTTTATCTCCCCCTTTTTGTACCCCTATTTGGTTTTGCCACTGTTAAACACTTATCAGTCAGGGCCGCTTTCGCTTTTCCACTATCGTGAAAATAGCGGTTTCGCACTATTCTCTAATCAATGTCGCTAGATGGCGCATATATTGTGGCGATAGTGCCTTGCGATACTATCGGTGATCGAAAAAATATATAATTTTGTACAGCCGTTTTCACATATATGCAGCTTTGTGTCGGCCATTCTAGCCTTTTGCGTGCTAAGCTTATCTTGCCGTTTGTTTATCATGCCGAGCTATACGCTTCTCTCACACGCTCTCTCCTTTTCTCTTGTTATTTCGCACCGTACCAATTCGTACGGCATCAAACAGCTGTCGCGTAAGTCTATGCGCGAATCAATCGTTTATTTGAAAAACGAACACGCATAATCGAGCAAGATTGTCTTAAAATGTTCAGGCCTGATAATTTCGAAAAAATACACACCATTAGTTCAATTATAAAGGATGCTAAAATGTATCCACAGAGACACACTGTATATATGCAAATTAGGCCTATTTATGCAAATGTATTCATGGGAATGGGATATTGTATGAAAATGGTGTTTTTATTGAAATACTTGAGAGAATAACTTTGGAAATAGATGGTCTAGGGTTAATCAAGGCAAGTGGACCAATCTAGCAGATTATTTTAACCTTGCATGGCCATCTAGTCCCTCAAATCCAAGATGGCCGTTGGCAGGAATATTAAATTCTGTATTATGTTGTCTTACTTTTGAACTAATCATGGTACAAACATGTGTGATATGTCTATTTTAACAATTATTTTGATGTCTGTATCAATTATGGATCCATTCTGGAACAAAACTATTCTGGAACAAACTAAGAAGAATTTTCAAAAGGAGCACACTTTATACATACTAATTAGACACATTTGCAGAATGTATACAATGTGATATATTATGAGATTGTAGTCTTTATGTAAATAATTGATGTTTTAACGTCTGTAGTTGATAAACTAGGGTAAGGCAAAGTAAACAAATACTTTTAGCAGGTTATTGTCAGCACTGGCAGTCATCTTGTCTCACGAATCCAATGTGGCCGCCGCAGGAATGTTGAAATTCTAGTTTTTCAATAAAGACGTTCATATTATCATAATAAATTACATTCCTATTTCATTATACATAAATTATGCAAATGAGGCTAATTTATAAAGGAATTGTGTGTCTTATTTGACATATTTTCTTAGCTTGTTCCAAGGATAAGTCAACAATTGATTTTTACACTCCAGTAATGATTTTTATAGACATATCATACAGATATGGAGTTCAACAAAAAATATCTTTTTCGGTTGTTTTGTATCATTTTTCTTGTTAGTTGACAACACCCGGGCCAGTACCAAACCAACAATACCCCCTGATGAAGTCACCGAAACGATTGGTAACTATTCATATACATGCTCGTATCTAAAACGAATATTATAACATTTTTGGTATGTTATTTTCGACGTAACATGTTTAAACAATTATGTAATCTAATATTTATCTTAAATTTAACAAACTGCATAAACTTGCAATAAAATTGAACTATTCCGTAATAGATGCTCCAATGCCAATGGATTTAATACAGGGCCCACTAGGTAATGGGTTAAACATTGGAAATAACTATATTTTGATATATCCACATTTCCTAAACTTTTTCTTATTGAATGGTTGCCCATAATGTACTTTATTATTACTAGACGCAACGAGATAATCCCGGGAACGGCCAAGACATTAAATTTGTGAACAGAAAATAACTGTTTAAACGTAATCGAATCTTCTTTTTACGAAACAATTTCCAACAAATTTATTTTGAGGTAGAAAATATTATGTGGGAACTAACTGCAGGCATTCATTTGTTTTTCCTGGCTCATTTCTTGTCCTTTCTTTTATTTTTGAAGATCCAATTGGTCAACCACGTAAACTCACTGTTGCTGAATACCAAACGACTCCGTTCTCACTTAACGTTACCTGGCAACCAGACATAAATGGCGGGAAAGACCAACCCTTTGTCCTTCATTTCAAAACAAACGAAACTCGTGGGCAAAATGGCGGGAGAAAAGATGGCGAGGAACGAAATTTAACAGATAGTTGGGTCCTTTTAAACAACCTTCTTCCCTTTGCATGGTACGAGATTGCCGTGAATGAAACGAACGGTGTTGGTGATAGCAATGTTTCTACCACATGGGCATCAACTGCACGTAAGTTTATGAAAGAAAGTGAATATACTGTCTTAATTACAAAGACTTACATTTAAATTTCCAAAGTTTTGTAACTAATTGGTGTCCGTCTTAAATTTAATAAAATTAATAATTAAGAGAAAAAATGCTGAAGGGGAGGTTGAGAAGAGATTGTACAAAAGGCTACTATACCGGGCGTATCAAAAAAAGCGTTACACTTTTGAAAAAATCGTCAACATTACATTTGTATATATTTATAAGATGTTTTCATGTCGATAGATGCCCAATGGTCTCATCTATCAAGTGCCACTAACAAAACAAATTTTCGTTCACGCTTGGGCGAACACTGACAGTTTTTGTTCAGAGTGTCAAAAATGCCTTGCGCCAAATTGAAAGAAGAGGGACAATTGAACCAGCAGACTAAATAAGTACTCCCATTCAAACAAATTGCTCTTTGCCATAAATTTAAGAATATTTTATGATTGTGTAATTATTTTGAGGCAATTTTCTATCATAATTTAACTGATTTCATTGTTTTATGCATGGGAGAGAATCAATAATGGGTAATTACTTCAAGATCTTTTTTAAAGCACAGACACATCAAAACCACATGCCACTCATTCCATCCATCCATCAATCCATCAATCCATCAATCTATCAATCAATCCATCAATCAATCAATCAATCAATCAATCTACCAATCAGATCAATCAATCAATCAGCCCATCAATCTAGCAACATGAATACAATTATTCGTTCATGCTTCTGGGTCATCTTTTGTATGTGTCACACTCAATGAAAGGATTTGAATCGTTAATGAGGACAGGCTGGAAATTTTGTCATTAACGATGCAAGTCCTTTCATTATCTAACAATCTATGGCTTATGTATTCTCACCCACACATAAAGCAATGAAATCACTTAAATTATGATAGAAAATTGCCACAAAATGATTACACTATCATAAAATAATCTTAAATTAATGGCAAAGAGCAATTTGTTTGAAAGAGAGTACTTATTTGGTCTGCTGGTTTAATTGTCCCTCTTCTTTCAAATTGGCGCAAGCTATTTTTCACACCATGTACAAAAACAGTCAGTGTTCGCCCAAGCGTGAACGAAAATTTGTTTTGTTAGTGGCACTTGATAGATGAGACCATTGGGCATCCATCGACATGAAAATTGTTTCTAAATATCTAAAAATGTAATTTTGAAAAAATGTTCAAAAGTGTAACGCTTTTTTTGATACGCTCTGTATATGGTGTTAATTTATGTTTGTATTAATTTAATCAGTAAATTGACATTATAGCTTATCAAATATTGTCAAATTTGTTATATCATAAACAAGAAGCAGATTTAAACTTGATCATGTGATGATGTGAAAGTTGTTTTGAAACAATTAAAAATCCATTTTGTATCCCACAGTGTCTACTAAAATTACCACAAGTACTATTTCTAAAATATGATTGTAGCCACTACTTGAAGTTTTAAAAATAAAACATTCGACACGTTTGATTGATGAGTATTGTGTGGCGAAAATAAAACTTATCATACCGTACACGTTTGCTGAATGTATTTTAAATTATCCTGTTGAATGATTAACCAAATAGAATGATGGTAATTTTTATTTAATTATTATTATTATTATTTTATTATTATTTTTTTTTATTTTTATTTTTATTTTTTTTTTGTGGGGTGGGGGATTTCTTGTTTTGTTTTTACAAGTAATTATAATCGTTTTTTTTTATTCGGGTGGGGGTGGGGGAGGGCATGTGCCCCCGTACCCCAAGTAGCTAAGCCTCGGCGTCCTACCAGTGCATTAACTAACTTTCGTTATCATGATTTAAAGTTGTTTCACTTCCCCCTTTTCTCTTACAGCGCTCTCACCAAGTCATTATGGTAAGAACATTGCACTACATATATAATCAAAAGTTTCATATTCCAAATCATTCTCACATGTATAAGACATGGTGTACAGTAAGCCAATTATATATTGTTTATTTGTATTTTTCCTTCATTCTGTTGAACGATTGAAATATTCAGACGCATGTGTATTTTGAAAGTAGTTTTGTGTTTAACGTTTATGAGGAGATGGTACTTACTATGACCGAACGCACTTTAGGCCCTTGGTTCATATTATAATGATTATTGCCTTTGTAGCTGCACATTAAAGTAACTACAACAAAAGAATATTCTCTTTCTTGAAATCCTTTCAAACCGTTTTGAATACTGATATTTGTTAACAAATTGTTAATATTTCTTTGACGCGATATGTGTGTACCGACATTATGATCAGTGAAGTAATGTAAACCTACTGCCAGGTCTTGATATAATCACACGTGTATCCCTAAATCAATAAATTTAATTGAATTGTAACTACTAATAAAGTACCTAATAATTATGAACAATGTTTCTTTCTAATGTCCTACATGTATAATCCTCACTTTCATTACATACACATGCTACAGGTGTATCCGTGTTGTATAACAATAGAGACGAAACTGTGCAGTTGGTTTCTGCAGAGCCGAACGCCATACCTGATGAGATATGCTTCATCATAGTGTGGAGAACAAACGAAACCTTCACCTGCCCAAAGGAGAGAGTGCCAGAGTGCGTTGACCCTAGACCTCGAGTCAGTAACCATGGTTACAATGGAGAAGATGGGTACATCGCGGTGGTTAGTTACGGGCGGGGACTCTGCAGCTATTCGCTCCCCCAAAAGAGTAATATTTGTTTATGTACCCTTTTAATCTTAAATTTGTTGAAAATCGGAATGTTTTTATTTTATGAAAAGAACTATATATAGCTCTGTTTTAGGGTTTTATTAAAACAGAAAAGTTTACATACTTTACATTGTGTTAGTAAAAAAAATGTTTATGGATTTTATATGGTGTCTTAATGAAATTACGCACGAACTAGCAACGTTCCTTGGAAATGTTAATCATTATGCATGATGATGTCCAGTGCGTGATTAACCATAAAAGGGCATGATATAAAGTATACAATGTAGTAAACGTAAATTAATTATTGTAAATATTGCAAACTTAGGAATATTGCGATGAAAATTATCTAGGGCAACATTGAATTATGTGTTTCCGTTGTTTTCCTTTCTATTTCCTTTATTATATGTCTATATGCAGATTCTCCGAATGAAAACTGGGTGATGATTATACCAATAGGAATTTTTGGCAGTGCTATTTTCCTGCTTATTTTGGTAGTGGCTCCTATTGCAGTAGTAATCTCTAGACATAAGATGATCGTGAAAGAGAAAGGTACGACTTTTAAATACTATTATATCTGATTATCAATTCATTTATAAGTAACCAACCACTTAGCCCTGTGACGCAATGACCAAGTGTACATGTTTAGCCTATTCATTTCTTCTCGCCATTTGCGCGGGGGGGGGGGGGGGGGGGGGGAGTGATACGTCATTTTGACAATTTTCGGCGAGGGAGCGAAGCGACCAACCCAGCAGCGTGGCCGGGATTTTATGACCGGAGGGGGCAGGGGGGGGGGGGGGTATAGGGGGCACAAGCTTTTAAATTGAGCCGTTTAGAAATTTCAAGATTATTAAGTGCAAATTGCAATCCTGAATGGATCACATTGGGAATAGGGGGCGGAGCCCCCGGATGCTGTTGGATTGTTGATATACAGAACAAATGATGTTGTCCAGATTAAAAAGGAAACATTATTAGCAATTAAATACAATGTATTTAGATATATATAAAATTAGCTAAATGTGAGTGGACATAGCGAGAGTTCCTGAATAAAAATGTCATACGTGTACAGGGTACCCAGGTAAAATTACTTTAAATGGGGGGCCAGGGGGCAGAGCCCCCAGGGACTTTTGGGTTGCGCGCTTCAGAGCTAAAGATGTTATCCAGATTCAAATAGGAAAACTAGTTAGCTATCAAATATTTATATATATACTTAACTAAATTTTAAGTGGGCATATAGCGAGAGTTCCTGAACAAAACTATTATACGTGTAGAGGAAAGTGGCTGGTCAAATGACTATAATGGGGTTGAGGGGGGCGCAGCCCCCCGGAAGCTTTTGGTTTTTGCTATACAGAACTAAATATGTTGTCCAGATTCAAATAAGAATATAGTTAGATAGTTAAATAATTATATAGTAAGCTAAATTGTAGTGGGCATAGCGAGACTTCCTGAATACAACAATTAAACGTGTACATGGGACCCGGATCAAATTACTATAACGGGGCTCCAGGTGGCATGGTCCCGGAAGATTTTGGATTTGGGCAGATCAACACTCTCAAGATGTGGTTTAATTGTATAAACTTTCACATATTGAATGACAGGGGGCAATGTCCCTATATTTCAATATTTTAATATATATTTGAATCCCAATATTGGAAGGGGGGGATAATAATACAGGCCCCCCCCCCCCCCCCCCCCCCCCCCCCCCACCTAGAATATTGGGGGGATATAATCCCCCCCCCCGCCCCCCTTGATCGACGCCTATGCATCTTGTTCAAAGAAGATGTCCGCCATTTTTAACATGATCCCGTCATTAGTTTTTTGGGAGCAACCACTTTAAAATCTTTTATATTCCACATACTAAGAATCTTGCTCTACGATTGGTCAAAAGTTAATCCCAGTTTCGCCCATCATTGATGGGAGAAGAAAAACTTCGTTACACTCTGTAGATATCTTGGGTGAAAGTGCGTTGCACTCACTAGATAATTGGTAAAGTACTATCTACACTCCGCGGTTGCATTGACTTGACTGTGGAGCTCGTGTGTGGCCACTCAAACTCCGTACCCCAAATGATGTGGCGTGATAACTCTATGCGCGCGAATTACAAATTTAATTGTATACGTTATGCATACGTAGCTAGCACACTGAAGCTGCATGCATACGCTATGCACTGTACCATATACAACGGCAGTGTTGCATATAATTATGATACGTATTATACACCGTTTGCTGCGCTGTTAATTGCTTGTTCTGTTGTTCGACGTAAGATTTGAGCTCTAACGAAGCTGAAATGGAAATTTTTTTGCTTGAGAGTGAAAGTAAAAATACAAAGTGACAACTTAAGTTCAGCCTGAAAGTGTTCCAAGATTATTGCGATGCTGTTACGGTGCTGGAAACATACATTTTGACGAACTGTCTGACATGGACTTGAAAGCGCTAGACCAAGTGGACTTTTGAACTGTTTTGGGGGGAGTTTACATTTCGCGTTTTAACTTCAAGGAGTTACCGTTGATTTTTGAACTGTTATCATATAATGGAATTGTCATGGAGTTACCCTGTTACCGAAATTGGAATAACATTGTTGGTAAGTAGATCAAACCTAGTAACAGTACTTAGACTAGAGTTAGAATAGGCCTGCTTAGACTAGATCTAGAAGTTCGATGAGAAATATAAAGCAAATTATCACCTTTTGGTTTCAGGCGATGGCAAACTATCACTTCATCGGCGATCTGAATGTATACGCTATCTTTCCTCAGCTTGGCTTCGGAAAGATAGCTACATCCAGATTGCCTCGGAAGTGATAGTTTGTGCCATCGCCTTTACCAACGGTATTTATTTGCTTAATACAAAGACAAAAGCTTTTTTGAACAAATTATGCTTTTGTCCACCGTGTCACGATCATACAAAATTGCGTACTAAGTTATTTTCTTGGATGTTCAGGTCAATTCATGGTTTAACCCCGCCAACATTTTTACAAGACGTGTTTGAAGGGTTTTTTTTTCTACGGTTTTTGGCAAAAGTAATATCATGAAAAACCAACCTAAACATTTAGAAAAATCGTACTTCCGGAAAGCTGATGTATGCAAGGTGGAACGCGATTATATCAGCATTATGACTTGATTCGACATTATTGTACTCAAATAGTTCATACGACTTCTTATAAATAGATGTTTAGTTTCATTTCGTCTAGCTTGTATGGGAAGTTAGAATTATGAAATTATGCAATACAATTATCACATAGTTCAACGTAATCTTCGTACCAATGCAAATTGTAATTACATCGGTACGTCTTACACTTTGAATTTAAACATGAAACATATTGTATTTTGGACGGACATGTATTAATGAACTTTTGAAATTTACAAAAGTTTGAACCGGCTAATTTCGAATGATATCTTGCGATTATGATAAAATCACCATTTGTGACCTTACACCACAAAACGACCAATAAGTCTCGGAAAATGATTATGCTGATTTTCACGTGACATCAAAGTAGAATTCATTACCTTTAAAATGGTATATAATTGTTCATATTTAGACAAGACAAACCCTCTGAAAATGAGCGCCAAAGATTTGGAAAATGGATGAAGCAGTTTTAAAACAAGGGAGAAACAAGCCACTTCAAAGATCGGCGTCCATTCAAGCGCTGTAATCTGATAATTTTCATTCAATGAAAAAACATACTTAAACATGATTTCTGACAATCAAAATTTCATAGAAGGTAGATTAAGATACCTTCATTCAGGAAATACAAACATCCTGAATCTCATACTTTTAACCAAATTTGACTTTTACAGCTAATTACAGAGAAACTATATCCGCGACATAACGGTCGTTTTGTGGTGTGAGGTCACATTTGGTGTAACGGTCTCTACAGTGTTTATGTGTTTCTCTATATTTTATTCAAGTTTTCGCCTAAGTATGTATTGTTTCCCTTTCTTTTTTGCTATCAGTTCGAATGTCGGTGATTGATGTCCAGATAGCATCTAGCAGTGAGAATAATTGCATCGAGAAAGGGACAAGCACTGAATGCGCTGGAAATGGACGGAAGGTATGTTAACTATGGATTGTACCAGAGGCCGTACTTATATGGGTAACAAGGGGTACCTGGTCCTCATAATTTAATTTAACAGAACAATTTTGTTTTGTTTTGTTGTGTGTGTTTTTTAAGTGGGGGGGGGGGGGGGGGGGGCGACATAAAGAAAACAATGAGGTGTGCCCCTATACAGTTGGTGCCCCCATTCCGTTCGACTAGGCTACACCACAGAATGAAGATTTATTCTAAGTCCCTAAATTCATACGAAGTGTCATACGAAGTGGGAGCTATGACGTGGCAACCTGCTCCTACGCCCCCCCCCCCCCCCCCCCCGTCCCAAATACCCAACAACTTGAAAAGTATTGATCGATTTAGCTCCGAACGGTGGATATACAATCCTACATTATTTTCCCCCTTTTTCAGAAGGTGAAAATGCCCCTTTTCAAAATAAAACATCCACCCATCATTCTTTATTCATTATGGGTAAACAAAAAATAATGAAAACATGATGGTTTTCTTTATGAAGGTTCAC